>JASSUY010003971.1:0-12279 GCA_032466535.1 Forpus xanthops | reverse complement strand
GTTACTCTTAACAGTTTGAAATATATTCCAACTCATCAAAGCCTGGATTGTTCAGAGCCTCTAAAGGGCCATACCCTCGGTCTCTAAGCCAGCCCACAACATTATTCCACGTTGGTTCTTTGGTACATCTGTAGTGCTTGCTACCAGGGTTAGAGCGACTGCAGTGTGGTTTTCACTGGGGTTGGAGTACCTACAGTGCTCATCACCAGGGCTGGAGTAGTTGCAGTGCTTGTCACCAGGGCTGGAGTAGCAACAGTGTCTGTTTCTTTGACATAAGATCCAGATACCTTCTTTTCCCCTTGAAAAGACCTGAAACACATTCAGCAACATGCTGGTTCCCAGCAAAAAGACCAGGTTGGTTTCAAGGGTATTCAAAGGATATTAAAAATCGTTAAAATTCTCAAATGCTACAGTAAACAGACTGGTGGGGAAGGGGATGGCATGGGAGGATGTCTCCTCCATAGGTTTGCTCTCTCAGGAGAAAATGCAAAAGGTATAGTATTAATAGTTCCTCTTAGATGCCTCCCAAAGTATAGAGGTGATGGCAGTGCTGAGTAAACACACCAGATTAGTTTCACAACCAGAAATTCTATTGTATCACAAACCATTATTATAAAGTACAACAAAATGAGAGCATTATCCCAGGCCCCACAGATGACAAACACCAAAAACAGGGAATAAAAGGCTGCAAGCTGGAGAATGAAGTTGCTAAGCCACTGTCCATATTTCAAAAATCATGACAGTCAGGTGAAGTTCCTGACAACTGGAAAAAGGGAAGAGGAAAAACATTAAAAGCAATCAAATTCTTTGCAATTACGAAAAAAACCCAAAACAAAACACAACAACAGGGAAAAAAGCCATTAAATAAAAGTAGCATATGTATTGAAAACTAAATTCCCCCTACACATGCATATGCAACCTACCAAATGCATTCTGCCTTCTCATTTGCCACAGCTGTCTATCTCCTTTTTGGTTTGTTGATCTTGGTTGGATGCCAGGTGCCCACCAAAGCTGCTCTATCAATCCACCTCCCCAACTGGACAGGGGAGAGAAAATATAACAAAAGGCTCATGGGTCAAGGTAAGGACAAGGAAAGATCACTCACTAAGTCAAGGGTTAAAAAAACCTTAAGATCATCTAGTTCTAACAAGCAAAACAGACTCAATTTGGGAAAATTAGTTTAATCTATTACCAATCAAATCATAGAAGGGTAATAAGAAATAAAAACAAATCTCAAAACACCTTTCTCTCACTCTTCCCCTGCTCCAGCATGGGGTCCCTCCCACAGGCTATACTTCTTCATGAACTGCTCCATGGGTCCCCCACAGGGTCACAAGTCCTCCTAGCAAACCTGTTTCAGAATGAGCTACCTTATCCACAGGGCCACAGAGTCCTGCCAGAACCCTGGTCCAGCACAGGATTCCTACAGGGTCACAGTCTCCTTCAGGTGTATCAACCTGCTCTGGTGTAGGATTCTCCACAGGCTGCAGGTGGATATCTGGTCTACCATTAATCTCCATCGTCTGCAGGTGGACAGCCTGCCTCACCATGATCTTCACTAAGGACTGCAGGGGAATCTCTGCTTCAGCACCAGAAGGACCTCTTCCCCCTACTTTTTCACTTACCTTGGTGTTTGCAGGGTTGTTTCTCTCACATATTCTCCCTCCTCTCTTTTAGCTGCAATTTCTTCTGTGCAATATCTTTTTCCCTTCTAAAATATGTTATCACAGAGGTTCTACCACCATAGCTTATGGGCTCAGATTTGGATACTGGTAGGTCTGTCTTGGAGCTGGCTGACATTGGCTCTTTTGGACACTGGGGAAGCTTCTGGCATCTTCTCATAGAAGCCACCCCTGTAGCCCCCCTGCTACTAAAACCTTGCCATACAAACCAAATACATCCTTACTTCTGTACATTACAACTTTTCTCAAACTAGACTGTAAACTGCTAGGGGTTGGAGTAGCATTTTGTCATATGGTGTATGTCTGAAGTGCCTAATGAATCAGTAGTACTCTTAAGTAATTCATGGCTTTGTGTGGAACTTACAAGTAATCTTTGTTAAAAGTTGCCCTTCTAGTGTTAATAGAAATCAGAAACATTATACATGTTTATCATAAATACAACTTTAACAAAAAAGCATTAAAAGAGCTCTAGGAAATAGGTTGCTTTAAAGTTTTGTGGAGTTCCTAAGTCTGCTGTATTTGTACAATCTAGCATCTTCCCTTTATACTTATATAACATCAAAACTAAGGACATACGGAAATGGGTGGGGAAAAAAATGGAACTTGATCTTCCAGTTTTGGCCTTATTACGCAAAGCTGGAGAAACTGCTTTTCTCCAAATCATGCAGTTTAAAATGAAAACTTTGTTTTTTTGAGTAGTTTTTTAAAATTGAATTGTTTTATATATTTCTGCCGTGTGGAATTGGATCAGGTAGTTCAGATTGGATCATTGGATCTTGAAATTGTGCTTATAATTTAAATAACTTTTAAAAAATGTATACTGACAGAGGAAGCATTTGTAAATGTGGCGTTATAGGCAGATTATGGATTAGAATGATTTCCTGATGTGTTGTTCTTTGTGTCACCCTTTACAGAGAATGTGGGGCAATGCAAATCTCTGGAGTACCAGCACCTGCCTGCACACAAGTACTTAGAAGAAGGGGAATCTTATTTAACCCTGGCTGTGGAAGTAGCATTAATAGGGCTGGGACAGCAACGAATAATGCCAGATGGCTTGTATGCACAAGAGAAGGTTTGTCGAAATGAGGAGCAACTCATTTCTAAGCTACAGGAAATTGAATTGGATGATACTCTGGTGAAGATTTTTCGAAAACAAGCAGCCTTCCTATTAGAAGGTAGCTCAACATAGATGCTCACTGCTTCTTTAAACTGTCTTCACTTATACAAGCCCACTGAATTTAGTATTCCAGTGGAAACTGCCTTACATACTTAAGATTTTTTCTGATGTAGAGCTCTGGAAAAATTTTATTTCCAGTCTCTTATGAGAATCAAACATGCTTCAGACATCACATGACTATAGAGAGAAGGAATCTACTGATATATAAACCTTTCATTTTAATGTTTATTGTGTTTTGTTTAGATTTGTTGCTTGCCATAATCTCAGTATCCTAATTATACAACCCAAGCTCGCAGTTAAATAATATAGACATTAGTTATCATCAGCAGTTCTCAGGTAGCAAATTTCTAAATGTCACTTGTATCCTGAAAAAAGACTGGCAGATTAGTAAATGTATGAGGGCTTTTACCTCTGTTCCCAAGTGAAGAGCTCAGAAAATTCACTTAGAATTACTGGGACAGAAATATAACATTTTTTTTGTACCAGTTAGGAATATTACTTACCTCTGAAATTTGTATCATACATGAAAATTAAAATATATGTTCAAATATTGAGGCTTAAGGCCTAATCTTATGACTAAATTTTGATTAAGACAAATAACTTGTGTTTGGCAATTAGCTGGTGTATTGCAATAAAATCTGCACCAAATAAGTGCATGCTTTTGCCTTAGCTTTTAAAAAGGCTTAGCATAAAACACTTAAGCCTCATGTTCAAAGAGTAGTCTTGTGGGTTCTAAGGTTGTCTTTCTAGTTTTGGGGTTTTTTAAATCAAAGAAAAAACTTTAAAGGAACCAATTCGCTAAAGGCATGGTCCAAGTTTTGAGTGCGTGCTCAAGGGATAGTGGGGAGCGTGATATTGCTCTAGGTAAGTTGTGAAGACTGTTACACAGAAGTCAGGTTTTTCTTTTTTTTCTGCAAGACATTTTTTTTAAAAAACTACTTCTTTAATGGAAGGGACACAGTATGTTGTTTTGGGTTCAGCTTTGAGTCACTATTATTGCCCCAGATCCTTAAAGACTTTGGTACCTACTGATGGTGTTGAAACTGCAGAGAAGCTGCACCGTAAGGAGAGTTTACATTATGGTCTGGCTGTAACTGATGCTTTATGGCCTTTAGAGAAGAACGCTACTTACTGGATCTAGCTATTAACCACCACAGAGAGATACTATGGGTTATTAAATCAATTCACTCCATCTATTTACTGGTAAGGATGTTTTATGAGGAAAAGGCAGGATTTCTATGTTGTCTGATACTTCTAGTTTACTGCTTTGATCACTGATATTCTTTTTGTTTCCTTACAATAGTAAACAAGTGATCTTAGCAGGAAATTTGCTAAAATGACTACCTGTAACTGGTGAGCAGTGTGCAACGATGGTTTTGCATTACTGTGTGCTGAGAAATCTGGCTTTTCTTTAATAGCTTTAGTTTATTCCAGGTTAGACAGAAACTGCCAGCTCACATGGAAGAAAAACTGTGCAGTGATTTAAGATCTTAATCGTATCAAATATGGGTTTATAGTTAAAGTCCCGTAGATACAATAAACCATAATCCAATATTAAGATGATTTCTATGCTGTTAACGTAGATTAATGTATGCTGTATATAGCTACCATTTGAATGCGTGGGAAAGCAGAACATAAGACTGTGTTGCAAGAATTCTTCTAATTTTTGCTCTACTGCTAGGTCAATGGCAGAATATATTTTAACATATATTTATTAAATGGTTTCTTTCATTGAAGCAATGCTAGCTTGTTTTGAATGGCACACTGTCACCTACTTAATCTTCATTGACGTTTCCTTTGTGGTCAGCCCCAGTCTTCAGAAATGCCCATCTATGGAGCTCAGACTTTCTTAATGCCTAGTGATTTTTATCTTTGCATTTTGTAGGTGCATAGGGATTCATGTGCGCAATGTAACTATGCAGAGACAAAGCTAGGATTATCACTTTCTACTCTGGCATATCATAGACTTGATGAATGAGCCCCATGGAGTCTTGGGACCATTCTGTCATTTGTATGGCACTCATAGTGTGCTTAATACTATACAATTTGCGGTCTGTCTTCTTGTCTCAAAGAATATATGGTATTTAATATACTTCTAATATATTTCAAAAAATATTAATGTAACTTTATCTTTTGTAGAGCAAGCTGTCTCTGAATACCAATTCTAACTCAAGATTTAATGAATGTTTTAAAAGGTCCAGAAGTTGGGTTTTAACAGTCTGTAAAGACTGACATTATCTTTCTTTCTCTTTCCCACAGCTGGACCATACAGTGGTTTAGGTGAAGTCATCCATCGAGAGAGTGTTCCAATGCACACATTTGCCAAGTATCTTTTCACCTGTCTCCTTCATCATGATGCTGAATTGGCATACAAAACTGCATTGAGAGCCATGCGGTACGTATTCACAACTCATCTAGAAAGAGCACAAGTAGTTTGGAAAAGCCTGGTAATTAAGACCATCTTTTTTTCTAAAAGAAGCATTGTTCCCTTTAAGAAGAAATTACTTTGGTTGATGTCTGTAGTAACTACAGTATAATCATTTATAAATGTACAATTAGTGTTTATCTACAACTGTAAAACAGCATTCTATGTTACAAGTCCTTGTAGAATTACAGTCTTGGGGCATGTGGTTTTGTGTTAAACAACAGCTTTAGTGTGTGTGTCCTCTTACTGATGTGGTTGTGTGTGTGATGGCAGTGACAAGAAATGAGGAAAGAGGGATCTCACCAGCAGTCTCAGGATCATCTACTGCTTAGCAGATGATAAGAATATTTGTTCCACCAACCTTCTTTATAAATTAATTCTCAGTGATAGATTTGAAACCATATGGTGTGGTCTGAGCCAGTATTTTTTGTTGTGCTTTGCAAGTAAGCAGTCTTGCACCTTCCTGGGAGAATGTTGAGATTTAAGTGGAGTATGTCATATAGCAACAAAATGTCTGACTTACATCCCATTTGTCTTCAGTAATCAGAGAAAAAGATGTTTTTTAGGGAGTGCTCAGTGTGTGTTGGCTTTATCTCAGGGCAGGCCAGATTATTGATGGTGGCTAAGAAGGGCCTTCTGACGGAAGTTTCAAGGGCCTAAATGATCAATGATAAATGTGATAGACCATTCAGTGGATAAAAGACAGGCTGGATGACCACACACAAAGAGTTGTGGTCAACAGCTCAATGTCCAGCTGGAGACCAGTAACGAGTGGGGTCCCTCAGGGATCGGTGTTGGGGCCGATCCTGTTCAACATCTTTGTTGGCAACATGGACAGTGGGATTGAGCACGCCCTCAGCAAGTTTGCCAATGACACCAAGCTGTGTGGTTTGATTGATACCCTGGAGGGAACTGATGCCATCCAGAGGGACCTTGACATGCTTGAGAGGTGGGCCGATCCCAACCTTATGAAGTTCAACAAAATGAAGTGCAAGGTCCTACTCCTGGGTTGGGGTAGTCCCAGGCACAGCTACAGGTTGGGTGGAGAAGATATTCAGAGCAGCCCTCTGGAGAAGGTCTTGAGGGTGTTGGTTGATGAGAAAATGAACATGAGCCAACAGTGTGCATTTGCAGCCCAGAAAGCCAACTGTATTCTGGCCTGCATCAAAAGGAGCTTGACCAGCTGATCGAAGGAGGTGATCCTGCCCTTCTGCTCTACTCTCGTGAGACCTCACCTGGAGTATTATGTACAGTTCTGGTGTCCTCAACATAAAAAGGACATGGAACCACTGGAACAAGTGCAGAAGAGGACCACAAGGATGATCAGGGGGCTGGAGCACCTCCCCTATGAAGACAGATTGAGAAAGTTGGGTCTCTTCAGCATGGAGTAGAGAAGGCTGCATGGAGACCTCATGGCAGTCTTTCAGTATCTGAAGGGGGCCTATAAGGATGCTGGGGAGGGACTCTTCATTAGGAACTGTAGTGATAGGACAAGGTGTAGCGGGTTCACACTTAAACAGGGGAAGTTCAGGTTGGATATAAGGAAGAAGTTCCTTACTGTAAGGGTGGTGAGGCACTGGAATGGGTTGATCAGGGAAGTTGTGTGTCATGGTCGAGACAGCCAAAAATCACACATATGCGTATTTTCGGTGACTTTGTTGGAAGAAAAAATAGGCAGGTGCTTTATTACTACAAACCACTACTTATATACCTTTTCTACCACAAGTGTGTCTTTTAGCCATTGGTTAATATTAGTTAGCAACAGTACATTATTGGACGACCCTTTACTGTATTACATAAGTCCATTGTTTTGTCAAGTTCTTCCCTTGTTGCTAGTTGCTCCCCTTATCTGACTCGCTCCTCCAGACTCCTTTTACTTTCCCATTCGGATGCCTTCTGCTTTCTCACTCATATGCCTTCGGTACCTTGTTCCTCCAGGATACACTTTAACATCTTCGAGTCTGAGTTCTTAACTTCATGCCTTCAGTCAGGGAATCCACGGGCCTGCTGTAGCCCCCCACCATAACTCCCTCTTTTTGTTTTTCGACAAAAAAGGCCGTGTTTATCATCCGCTGCAGGGCCCTTTTCACACAGGATAACAAGCACTGTAACACAAGCATAATACAAAGAAGAACAAATAACATCACAGTCCCGTCTTTTATCACAGATATAGTCCAACCTTCCAGTCCCCAAGAGTTCAACCATTTTCCCAGTCCAAAAAATCCACCATCTTCCTGCAATTTCCAAGTTTGGTCCATTAATTTCTGGATGTTAGCATGAATAGATCGAGAATGATTTGATAAGTTCATACAATACATTCCATCAAATTCTTGACAAACATGCCCATGTGCTAACAATAGAAAATCAATGGCTGCTCTATTTTGAAGAGTGGTATGTCTTACAGAGTTAGTATCTAATGGTAAGGCACTTAAGGTTTTTGCCGTTTCAGTAGTCTGTTTTCCCAACCAGCAAGCAAGTTTATTTAATTGTGTTAGTGCTCTAGCAGCAGCAACCCACAGCATGAATAAGCTAGTTACAATAATTTCCCCTCTATTCCAGAGATCAATATTATCATTACAATTGTAACCAAGTGCTGCTCATTTTTGGCGACCTCTGTGTAACTGTGTGTGATTTAAGATCATACTTAGGTTGGGTGTAAGCCATGATAGCCATCCCAACGTACATGGATCTCTCCTTGGTTTCCAGGGGATACCTGGATAAGCTTTGTATCCACATAGCAAAAATATGCCTTGAGGCAATGCTTTTGGTAAATTATCAATGCTAGTTTTAGTAACAACTGAACACCATGGATTAGTATTCTTTGTCATATTGTGAAACTGAAGACTATTTGGTCGGACATCAGTAAAATCATGGTGGCACTTCAGGGCCAACCACCGAGAATCTGGCCCACCTGGGCCTGGACATGTCATGGGTGTAATACATGGCAATACCTTCCAGCCAAAACACCAGCATCGAGGGGCATTCACTGTGCCCACAATATCTCTCTCTTCTGGATCTTTTGTGATATCGGGCAATGCTTGAACCCAATCAAAAATGGTTGCATTATTTACCACCCCTTGCATCAGTAGGCCAAATAGATGTGTATGAAATGGCTGGTCTGCTGTACATATTGAAGCACAGAAGGTTACCTGATTCAATGTCCTGGCCAAGGTCACCCAGATGTTAGAGCTGTTCCATGGTGTCAGTGAGGGTGGATGCAGTTTCCCCGTTTGTTGGAGTTGGAATCCAAAACAGGACGCACACACCAAGCAGGAACCCAACAGGGACCTCCATCTGTGGACACACAAGCATAGCCTCTTCCCCAAGTTATTAACCTAGAAGGACCTTCCCAGTTATGATTTTCCAAAGACTTTACCATTACCATAGCAGGTTCTTTCCCTGGTATCAGATCTGGGCCTACGTGAATTAGTGCAGAAAAATGTCTAATCATTGGGGGGACATTCATGCCCATGTGTAAATCAGAACTGGATAACGTTAAAACATTTAAGACAAACAGTGCTTTGTTGTTTCGTGCATTTGGGGTCTCCACAATCATTCCCCCTTTTTGTTTTACTAGCATGTTTTTTTACAGTTTGCTGTGTCCACTCTATCACTGCTTGACCTGTGTAAATAACATAGCCAGCCACTACTCCAGGCAGCATTATTTCAGTATGATCAGTCTGATTTGAAGTCACTTGAACCTTTATAACATGGCATACCAGTGAAACCTACATACCATGTAACAGATTGGAATAACAGAGGATTTAACAAATGTGCCCAGTATACTTGTCCATTACCCATGGACACACATAATAGAACAGACATTACAAAGATTTCTGTCATTGTTGTTTCTTTCTGTTGTTGAGTTCTGGGGCTTCATACCTTTCACTGGCAGCCAGTATGGTCCTGTTGCTATCTGTACACAGCCGTATCCTCGACCCCGTGTCAGCAATGGCTCTGGTCTTTTCCACTCGTTATCATGTAGGTCTTTATATAGAATCAGTGGTTTGGGCAAGTAATCATCTATCAGATGTCACAAGCACTGTATTGCGGAAAGAGAATCAAAACTAGACAAATTTAAAAAATTCAGTACAAATTGTGCTTTTGCCAACTGTTTGTGTGGAGAAAACACTGGCATTCCCCTTTTTGTTTTTAAAGAAAATGTTTGAGCATTATCACGGGTTTATTCTACAACACTTTGACCTGTTGGAGAATATGGGATACTAGTAACATGAGAAACTCCCCAAGCTTGCAAAAAAGATGCAACCGTCATTGACGCATAAGCAGGGCCATTCTCTTTTTTTATCTGCTGTGGAACCCCTAAGGTTGCAAAAGCACGCTGTTAATGGCGAATAACATCCCAGGCAGATTCACCAGTATGAGTGGTGGCCACAATAGCAGAAGAAAATGTATCTATGGAAACATGCACATATTTCTGCCTGCCAAATTCAGCAACATGTGTAACATCTGTTTACCAGATCTGTAATGCTTGTAAACCCCAAGGATTAGTGCCAAAATAGGTAGGAACATATTGGCCTTGACTGTCAGGGAAGGCAGCAATAAAGCCACGTGCTTCACTACTGGAAATTTTAAACTGTCGCTGTAGAGCATGAGAGCCTTGGTGAAAAAATTGATGAGATGCTTACCCTTGTTGTTTTATACTGGGAATAGGTCCAAGGGCAACCGCAGATACTAGTGTGTCAGCCTTTGCATTACTCTCCACTGTAAAACCTGGGAGGGTGGTGTGAATCTTAGCATGCATAATACAATAATGATGTCTCCGGTTTTGTATTGTTAGCCATATCGATTTTAGGATCTCAAACAGCTTTTCATTAGACACTTGTCCCAAAACTGATTTGTCTAATCGCTATACTAATCCTGCTACATAAGCAGAGTCAGTAACAATGTTAACCGGACCGGGAAAATATTGAAATACCATCGCTATTGCTCTGAGCTCTACCCCTTTGGGCGATCTTTCTTGATATTCCATTCAGTGCTGCCAGTGAAGGTTTTCACACGGTAACAGCTTTTCCAGTTTTCCCTGAGCCATCTGTAAGCACTGTCAGCTCTTCCACTGGTTGGCTCTCTGATAACAGGGGAGGGCAGCTCTCACATCAAGGTCTGGCATGGCATGTGTCCCCACCGCTCAACGCCTGCTGGGTTGCAGCCATCAGCGGAGCTAAAGGTTCTTCAAGTCTGCCCTTGACTGTGGTAGGAGGCATTTGGCCAACCTCAGTCCTGGCACCTTGTTGCCAATGCAGAGTTTCACCTGCTTCATTCAGTAACAAGTTGCTACTGTGGAAAAGCACATACAGATTTACATTAGCAATATGTATACTACAGGGTGCAGCAGCATGTTGAAGATGCCAGTAGTAGTGAGGGATCAGCCAAAGAAGTTTCTTACTAGTGGAGTTCTCTCACCTTCTTAATTTGTTCCATTGCCTGCTTTATAACACTACCATTGTATTTGAATCTTTCTAGCTTTTGCCTTAGCATTTTCTAGCAGCTGCTGCAAATTTGCATGCTCTAACATCTGGTTTACAAGTGACAAATCCATACAATACAAGGTGTAGTTTCTTACTAGCAACTGGCTAGTAGGTACAGGTGGGTTTATACACAAAATCACAGCCTCTAATAAGAGCTACTTTACAAGCACACATATTCAAGCTGTAACTTTTCAGTTGCCCCCAAGTGATGCTTTACCCTCATTAATTTTTCTTTTCCTCTATCTCCTTCTGCTCAGGGTATTCTCAGTCAGCTCTTATAGCTGAGGCACCAGGTTTCTCCACTCATCTGTCCATCTCATGGCAAGGCTTGACAAACTTTGCAGGCAGCCACCATAGACCTGTAGGTAGGAAGACACAAATATACCCCCTCCCCCAGGTTATCAGTTCTTGAGAAGACAGGTTAAAGTGATTCCTTAAAGCAGAGGCATTCTCATGAAAAAGGAATTGGAAGCAGCTGCAGAAGTAAACTGCACAGTGTTAGCACTTAAGAAGTTTGCTGTGTCAGTACCCATTTTGTTTCTTTTTGTTTTGTTTTGTTTTGTTGTTGTTTGTTCATTTGTTTGTTTTTCCCTGCCATCCTGATGCTGCTTGGGTGACGGCTGGTAAAGCTTGTGGTTGTGCTACCTCTCTTGCTTTTTCAGTTAACAGTTCTTGCTTCTACAGATCTATCTGCTCCTCCAAGGGCTCCTCCTCTGCGCCCAGTGTGATGCAAGCCTCTTTAGGCTTTGTTTGTTGTGTCTCTACAAACTACTCCAGTACTTCAATATATCAAGAGTTTTTGTTTTGGTGTGGTTTTTTTTTCACTCCTTGGCTCTAGTCTCCATCCTGGCCATGCCACCGGTGGAGCACTGGGAGCCGAGTCGAGGAGCAGCTTCTATTGAACAGGGCTACCGAACACCGGTAAAAAAATAGGCAGGTGCTTTATTACTGCAAACCACTACTTATATACCTTTTCTACCACAAGCGTGTCTTTTAGCCATTGGTTAATATTAGTTAGCATCGGTACATTATTGGATGACCCTTTACTGTATTACATAAGTCCATTGTTTTGTCAAGTTCTTCCCTTGTTGCTAGTTGCTCCCCTTATCTGACTTGCTCCTGCAGACTCCCTTTACTTTCCCATTCGGATGCCTTCTACTTTCCCACTCTAATATCTTCTGCTTTCTCGCTCGTATGCCTTCAGTACCTTATTCCTGAAGGATACACTTTAACATCTTCAAGACTGAGTTCTAACTTCATGCCTTCAGTCAGGGAATCCACGGGCCTGCTGTAGCCCCCCACCACAGTTGTGAGCGCTCCATTGCTGGCAGTGTTCAAGGCCAGGTTGAACAGAGCCTTGGGTGGCATGGTTTAGTGTGTGATGTCTGTCCTGGGTATAGCAGTGGCAGTCATTTTTCTCTTTCTAAGTAACTGTCATGGGTTCAGCAGCAGCAGTTATTTTTCTTTAAGCAGTAGCTGGTGAGCACTGTGTTTTGGATTGTTGGCTTG
>JASSUY010003969.1:33293-48728 GCA_032466535.1 Forpus xanthops | reverse complement strand
TAAAAATCCATAACACAGTGCTACACCAGCTACTGCTTAAAGAAAAATGACTGCTGCTGCTGAACCCATGACACCTGCTTAAGAGAAGTGAAGGCAATTTAGGTCCAAATCCTAAAAGTATGCCTTCTTTTTGCATATTCTTACTAGGCACAGTAAGCATTATGCCTAAATTAGACAACCAGAACTAGCCAGTTACTCCAAAATATATCACCATAACCATAGAGGGTTGAAACCTTCACCTTCTTGATGAGCTATGTCAGTGCCTGAAGTGCTGATCTCTTCCTACAAAACATGGATTACATTCAGCATGCCACAAGAGGAAAACAGTCAGTGGACACTCCAGCTAAAGAAACAAAATGATCACCCCTTAGATTGGACAGAGCATTTTAAAAACCTCAGGGAAATAGACTTCCTCAAAACAGCAGGCATGACAAATGGGAGTGAAGAGCTGAGTTTAATCCATTCACCTCCTTTTAAATAACATGCCCACAAATGGAAGCTGAAAAAAGAATGAGTGTAGAATTGATTTATTTCAAAACTAGATGCATAAGTAAATCTCACATTTATTAGGAAAGTTCTTGTTAGGAGACAAAGTGGCAGCTTAGTGTGGAAACGTAGTAATAGCATTTGATAGAGATGCAGTTCATCACTGTTTCTACTTTAAAGAAAGACCTTCCTCCAACTCAGATTGTGTCCCAGCAGTAGATATTAGGGGTCTTCCCAACTTCTAAAGCTTTTGGTAATGTATTCAATTTTTAATGCAACCCTCTGTTTCATGCTTGCTTCCTTACATGTGTAGTTATACCTGAGAGAGAAAATCCTGCACATGATGGCTGAATCCACTGCAAATGTGAACAAATCATATTCAGGAAAATGTTTCAAGCTGTTACTTACCCAGTACAAATGGATACTATCCACCAAGATGCTGAGCTGCTTTCTGGGTTTCTAACTCATTAGGCTGGGGGTATTTCAGAGCAGGGACAGTCTCCTCCTTTGTGTTTCCAGGGGAAATACTTCAAGAGTGTTCTAGTCCCAAAGAGGAACTTTTGATGCCACTGCATGCAAAGTTACTGGAGAGCAGCCATACCTGAGCTAGTAAGGATTTGATCTTGTCCATTAATAAGACTGGTCTCAGGACCACTGACCTTGCAGAGAGGTGAATGAGGCAAGGGACCAATTATCTGCTCCTTTTTCTTGCAGCCTGAGGTGTCGCCATGGGGATGTGCAGTGAAGGACTGTGTCAGGCATAACCTCTGCATCAGCTGTGGTAAGCATGTCTCTCATGAGCAGCTGGCTTCTAAAAAGGCATGTATTCCCTTCCCTTATACACCTGACATCAAATCTGGAGCAGCACCCTAAGATCAGTTGACATGATTAGAGTGAAATGTATGTATGTATGTATGTAAGATTTGTTTAGATATGTGTTTTAGTATTAGAACAACTGTGCTTCCAGAAGCACGTTTATATTTATAGGCAGTTTCCTACCTCCACACAGAGGTACAGGAAGTATTGGTTACAGCAAAAGAGTGATCAGAGAAGACCTCACCCTGTGGGCACAGGCATGAATGGTCCTACTGTGACATTTGAATGGCTTCAGAGAGGCACTTCAGGCAATAGTGCATCACAAAAGAATAACTCACCTGCAATAACGTTCCTGGTAAGGTGAGGTCTCAGTGTCCTTCTGTCCCAACTCTGGATATTTGAGTCACCATGCTGGGCAGGATTGTTTCCATTTGCCTGCTCCCTGATTGCTGCACTGCTGCACGCTCTGGTTCATGGGGCTGCTGTAGTCTTGGTCTGACACTGCTTAGAGACAATCATGGCAGAGGAGCCTCCCAGGAGCACCCAAGCCTCCACAGCCGGGAGAATTTGAGGAAAGGCAGGACACAGGAGAAGACTGGAACTGGGCAGTGGACAGGCTAAAAGAGCAGCAGAAGCCCTATGAGTTTGTGGCATCAAAAGAAAAGACATTTCCAAGGAACCTAAAAGGGTCTGGGTAGTTTGTTGCAAAGCAGGAAGCTCACAGAAGTTTGAAGCAAGCCTTGATAAAGCACAAGGAGGCAGTGGATAATTACTTATGTGTTCTTCACTGTAATTCACCTTACTTTTTTGTTTCTTGATTTAAGACATTCAGTGGTTTTGTTTCTAATACGATTTGCCTTGAGACATGTAAAAGTCACTGGTATCACACTATAGACACTGTGCAGGTAAATTTACATCCTTCCAGCCAAAATACGATCCTGTCTCAAGCACCCCCTTAGAAATGGGAGAGTCAAGTTCAGATCTCTCTTCAGTTTGTGAAGCTTCAGACCTGTTTTTCTGACATCCCTAGTGAGCACTGTCACCATTACACTGTCAAGCTGGGAGTGTTACGTACTTCTCTTATTTGAACTTCTTCAAGTTGCATAAGATTAATTCAATAACCATGGGCCAAATGGTATAATTAATTGAGGGTCACAGAATAAGAACTTATGTTTCAGTTCCTATACTAGCTTGTATTTACGCATTCAATTTATATCACCCACTGGATACAACACAGAATGTTTTTTCCTAGCAGCAACTGTCTCTGCACTATCTGCTGCTTTCAGCTGAGTGTTGCAATCAGTAAGGTTGCCTAGTTATGATTTATTGTTCTGGCTTAAAGCTTGAACTGTGTTTGGGAAAAAGTAGCACCTTCAAGCAGTGAAGATTTTTGTAGGGCACATGATAACTTCTAGGGCTAAATTTAGACGAGCACTTGACTATGCATCTAATTTTAAGTATATGAGTAGTCTCGTGTAGCTGACTCTAAATTGAATGTAATTTGATCACTTGTAAATAACTTTTCCTTTGTTTTTTTTATTCCTATTTGCTTGTTCTGAAATGACTTTGGGAAGAAAACAAGAGGTGCCTCAATTCTGGTAAAGGTGGAAGTTAGGAAACAATCTTATCATTTTGTCAGAGATGGATGTTTTCAGCTACTACGTTTCATACAGCTCACTAATGCACCAAGGGAGCATTCAAGAAACCTAAATAAACAGACAAATAAGGAATTTATTATATATAAAAAAGAAAAAAAATGCACTTAATTTTGTCCTGTGCATACTTTA
This sequence comes from Forpus xanthops, assembly GCA_032466535.1. Classification (NCBI taxonomy): domain Eukaryota; kingdom Metazoa; phylum Chordata; class Aves; order Psittaciformes; family Psittacidae; genus Forpus; species Forpus xanthops. The sequence continues at coordinate 45,639 of JASSUY010003969.1, read as the reverse complement.
CCTTACTTTAGCACAGAAACTAATTGATTTTGCAACTTGCCTACAACTATTGGGAGTCCAAATGAAAATTTCCCTTCATACTGTAAAGACCAAAGAGAAGCAATTAAAAACTACTGACACAGACACATTTATCTTGCCTCTTGGAGTAAGATTCTCCTTCTCTTTCTGCAGTACCTCGGGTGCTTACCCAGATGAGTGGTTTTGCTTCCACCCTTCACTGGGGGCCTGTACTGAATGTGGCCAACAAAACCTTCCAGGCATTTAGACACCTTGAATGCATTTGAAATGTGAAAACTCAAGACCTCTTTTAAGAGCACACCACTTTGTAATCCTCCTTCTTCGTGTGAAGCAACAAGCACTATGATCAGGTCACAAATCAAGCAGACCCTGTGTCCTTCAGGACATGGATCATAGACTTTCACAAAGATGTGAAGAACAGGACAGTTAATTGTGATTTACAGCACTGCATAAAAAAGTCCCAAGGAATACATATAAGGAGGTATAACACCTAGAGGAATAACACACACTAGAGAGGAGATAAATATGCCTAGTTTACTGGACATTTTGCACTGGCAATGCTTTCTGGGGCTCATTCTCACCAGTCTTCAGCCAGAGTCAGCTTCCACCTACAAATTACACAGTGGTGCACCAGTCACTGTTCCATTTTCTGCCTTGGAAGGAGACAAAGTCTTCACAAGAAGCTCATGCTCACTTTCCAGGAGGGGCTAATGAGGACACCCACCATGATCTGGAGCAGCACCTGCTGCTCCAGCTCCTCTTCCACTATGTCTCTGAAGGAGTTAGCTTGGGCTTTCTTAAAGTAAATGTCCTAGACAACAAAAAGGCTGCATATTGATTTACTCTCAAACGCTAAGCCTTGTATCATTTTGTACTATCTGTCTGTCTTCTTTTTCACATATCTCCCTCAGATTAATAGTCCTTTTGTCTATCACTAGATATTTTTAGAAATGTTCTCACCTATGCCCATGTTTTTCTGTTGAACTTAAGGAAGAAAAGAGAGTTAATGCAGAGATGGAGAAAGTCATTTGCTGCACCAAACGACAGCATGATTCTGGAGGCAACTGAAAGAAATAGCGCCTTTTTTGCATATAGTAAAAGATTCAAATTTCCTTCCTGTAGGATTACATAAAGCCAGTTGGATAGATTTATTTGAGAAGTCAGAAGAAGAAAACCTTTATAGACATACAGAAATGACTGATGATGCTGCGAGCTCTCTCTCACGGCATTGCTCCATTGTTTGGCTAAAAAAAATGCTTTTGACAAAGCAGAACTACAGTCTGAGAGCAACTGTCTTCATGGATGACCAATTGTAACCAGAAATACATTGACCAGATTAAAAATCTGGGTAAACAGACTATAGTCATATCCTTATGAAACGTGGTGCTGTTGCAAAACTGCCTCCATGTGTTTTAGTCAAAACCTTATTTTGATAATCAAGCCCTATTCAGACCATTAACAGTTCATAAGCTGGCTTTGCAATATACAAGTTGCAAAGCTCCTGTTTATATTGCACATGCTCCCAAGAAAAAAATAACACTAATATCAAATGTACACTTCCTTTCCTGTAAGCCTAACCAGATCCGACCAAATGCTTTTATGTACTATTAAGGGAAGGAAAGCCATTCAGTTGTCTCTTCTGTTTGCCATTCTGCAGATCACTGCTGTAAGTTGGTAGAAGGTCTGTCTGGGAAGAGACAGTGACAAATCAAAGCTGCCAGTGTCTGCTCGCAGAAGCTCATGAAATTACAATACACCCTTTACTAGGCAGATGGGTCCCTCTGTGCAGTTCTTCATGTGCAAGCTGCTCTCTGCATCCTTACATCTCCAGATTACACAGAAAAGCAACTGAAGTTTTTATGTCAATTAAAAGAGTCTTTTCTATATGCTGTAAAGACTCATACTTAATGTACATGAGGGTTTGATTTTGCTTCAGGGATCTTGACTTCCACATACTCATTCCTTAACACAGAACTTCCAAATATCAGAAACACGGTTTTATTCTAATAAGCATATGCTCTTTCATTATCCATATGTTGTTGCATATGTTAGTATTTCCCCTTTCCTCTCTCAGCTTTAGTGTGTCCCAATCCAATTAGTTAATGCTCAATTTGTTTCTAATTTGGAGAATCAGGAAGATCTGATTAGGAGCCAATATTCCAGTATCACATGATAAATTTTATTTCTTTTTGCTAAAGAAGTCCAAATAAAAATAGATTTTGCACTCCACTTTGGGGTCTCCATTTCTGTGTGTCACATAAATGATAAATTACCTTTATTTTATAGAGTTTCTTATAATTACATAAAAATCTCAAATTGTATTTATAAGTAATAGAGTGATTAAAATTTTAAATATCTCACATGCTGGTGGTAATCTTTTCATGAATATAATGTTATTGCTTTAGTAACTCTGTCTGAAAGAGCAGTAATCACGGGTTTTAAAAAATAGCTATATAGCTGCTCTTTCTCCCCTGACTTCTATCTCCAGATGCACAGAAACAGTTTTGATTCTAAAGCATGCTCTGCATTTAGATAATACTGGAGTGTAAGATAATAATAGAGCACAAGCTCTGGCTGAAGAATAATTCCAGTTCTTCTCCAGTTTTGGCAGGCACACAATTTCCACACACAAAATTAATGACCGTCGGAGACAAAGGAAATTCTGGTACACACTGTTACACTGGTATTACATGCAACTCTTGATCTACAATTCATTTTTCAGACATGTTAAATTTAGGTGCCTACCTTGTAGTGTAGTAGGTGGCAGCCTGTCCACATGTTAGCACATCCTGCAGTGTTAGTGCTTCTGCATGCAATATGTGACCATCACTGTTGCAGTCTTAGCCATTCAGCATTGTCTTTACCATGTTCTAGGATAAAGTCAGCTTTGCAGAAAAGGACCTGGGGTGCCTGATGGACACAAAGTTTAACAGCAATGTGTCCTTGCTGCAAAGAAGGCTAATGATATCCTGGGCTGTATTAGGAGGAGTGCTGCCAGCAGGTCAAGGGAGGTGATTCTTCCTTCTGCTTAGCACTGGTGAGGTCACATCTAGAGTGCCGGGTCCAGCTTTGGGCTGCCCAGTACAAGACAGGCAAGGACATAGTGGAGAGAGTCTAACAAAGGGAGACTAAGATGATTAATGGACTGGAGCATCTCTGCTATGAGGAAGGGCTGAAAGAGCTGGGACTAATTACTCTTGAGAAGAGAAGACTCAGGTGAGATCTCATCAATGCATGTAAGTTCGTGGAAAGAGGGAGCAAAGAGATTAGGTTCAGGCTATTTTCAGTAGTGTCCAGTGTGACAATGGACACAAACTGAAACACAGGAAATTCCACCTGAACATAGAATCGTAGAATCACAGAATGGTTTGTGTTGAAAAGGACCATAAGAACATCTAGCTCCAACACCCTGCCATGGGAAGCATCACCTTCCACTACACCAGGTTGCTCAAGGCCCCATTCAGCCTGGCCTTGAACACTACTAAGGATGAGGCAACCACAACTTCCTTGGTCAGCCTGTGCCAGTGGAGGAACAGGGAACACTTTTTCACTGTGAGGTGGCCAAGCACTAGCGCAAGTTGCTCAGGGAGGTTGTAGAATCTCCATCCTTGGAGACGCTCAGAAGCCATCTGGACACACTCTTGGTCAACAGGGTCTAGGTGACCCCTGCTTAAGCAGAAGGCTAAACCAGATGACCTCCAGAGTTCCCTTCCAAGCAAACCTGCATTTCTGTGAATCCAGCAGCGCTTTTAGGTGTCCCTGAACAGTAATATTCTGGAGGCTGTTAATGGTATGAATCCAGGATATCTGATTGTCATTGGTTGTTCACTTTGCACTCTGCTCATATTCCCTTCTTTAGAGCTTTTACCACTTTCACAATCAGCCTGTTGACCAGACTTCAGATTACAATTTAACTTAATCAAAGAGAAAATATTATGATAGTGTCAGATGGCTTTAATGTAATTTTGTTACCTCACAAAGACTAAGCTAAATTCTACTTCTGTGAGCTCTTAAGTCGCACAAGGAATGTCCTGTCAATTAATGATCACCTCTTGATGTTTTGTCTCTTATTTTCCCAACATTTGTATGTCAGTTTCCCTCACTGGCCAGTACTGCTGCCTTCTCCTTGAGTGCCTCTGTTTTTCATACAGCTTCTCTCAACAACACAAAGACCTTCACAAAATGTGCCCAGATAAACACCTTCACTACCATTTGATCTAGCTTTGATTTGGATGGTAGCGCAGACCTGTCCTTAAACTGGAGATTCCTGTTTTAGCTACCTTCTCCCTGTTGGCACGTCAAACTTCTCTGAAGTGTGGCAGAGTGATTACACAATTCCAACTTCATCCAGAGACATATAAGAGATCGAACTCATCATGTAGCAAAGTCTAGCAAACTGCATATACTAGATCAGTTTGTGTTCTACAGTGCTGAATTTTTCTATTACTGTGGAAACGTAATACTGAATTAAAGTTTTTCCTCACCTCCTGTTTTCTGCTTTGCTTGATTTATGGATTAGAAATAAAAAAAAACTCAACCTAGATATGTTCTACCAGATACCTTTTCTCACAGATTTTATAATTCAGAATGCTATCATGCAAGCAATCAGCTTTCTGAAATACTTTATGATGAAATAGAGATCATTCTGTTAAAGACATAGAGTGCATTTCTGCTGTAGTGACAGTGGCACCAATCAGATCTGCCCATCGCCTTTAAGCTGATAGAATAAGAATAGTTAAAACCAGTGAAAGACTGAGAATCAGGGAATTATACCAGATTAATTTTAGGGTGACTACTGCGCCCTGCTGCACTGACTCTTGCAATCAACACAGGAAAACCCATTGCCTTCTTACCATTACAGGTCTCCAACAGTTGATCAGGTAAGAGATAACAGACAATAGATAAGTGATAAGAGTTTTTGAGGTGATTCAGTTGCAGCAGCCTTTTGGATGAGACCCACAAGGCAGTCTTTATTCCCTCTCAGGCTCGGGTACTGTCCTGTATGAACAGGCTGAACTGCCCCATGGTGCCCTGGCAGGTCTGGATGGCCCCATGGCTTGGTGTCCGCTGAAGGCTTGGTCCTGATCTGGCTGTTTTACAGGCCCTGCTCCCTGCAACACTACCCACACCCCTCAGAAACTCATCCATGGGCTCACTCAGTGTTTGGACAAGTTTGCCCATTTTTAGGCTCTTTAGCTCCACCTCTGTTAAGATCTGAATAACAAAAATAGTTTGACAACCTGCACTTCTCTCATTTGTCAAGGCTCTGAAAGATTGATACTTTTTATACACTGAGAAGTCTTTGCTGGGATGATTACAGAAAAATCAGTTACTTGCTTTGGGGTATGTGTAGCTATCAAATACAGAAGCAAATGCTTATCCCCTTTCCTCTTCAACCACCCTTTCTCATTGGAAAATCACTTTAATTCTGCTGATGCATTTCAGGATGACCATATCTCCCTCATAAATGTTGCAGAAGTTGTACAGTGTCATGTCACTAAGATGTCATGTTTCCAAGGTGGTATAAGGTCAGCAAGCCTCCTGGCGGTAATGCCCAGGATTATGAGGTACCAGGTCTTGCTTCCACATAAACCTTCCTCTTAATTCTCCATCCTTGCATTTTCATCACAACTGAATCCACCCCTGAAGAATTAACTTACTCTTTGTCATGCAAGAAGCTCACAAAGATTACTGGCCACAAAGTAACCTGGACAGTTGGCTTGCAGGAGAGAAAAATCCAGTATTATTGCTAATGGCCAAAGGTTGCTCATCTCTTTATTTTAAATGCAATTCAAAGTAAGAAAAGTTGATAACAGAATGTGGTCTTTCATTTCACCAATGTTTCTAAGCAAGCCTTTCTTAGTGCTTTCTTACCGGAGACATTTTTTCATCAACAAGCTTGTTTCTTAAAATATGGCGGTTTTGTTGATCCAGAACACTTTACAAACAGATTTCAGTCTCATCAGTTCTTAATTTAGGGTATTTGGTACTCACTTTTCATCCAAAGCTCACTATAATTTCTTTTCCCTGACCAGAATAGAAATTCAGCCTGTCAGCCAACTTCCTATAAAATAAACATATGTGCTACTTATTTCTTCATCTTCTTCTGCTTCCCTTTTGTATTTTCTTATTTCATTTTCAGTGGCTTTTCCCCCTACCTCTCTTTTTAAGTGCCTCTTTCACTTTTTTCTTTCTCCTGGCCCGTTTCATTCCATCCTCCCCCACTCTCCCATCCAGCATTTTCTTGAGTCTCATACAAGTTTGCAAAACCATGATTTCTACAAGTTTTAAGAGAAGTCTTCCAAACATTGTATGAGACTGTTTTCAGAGGAGACAGGGTTTGCCAAGTCAAGCACCTTTTCTCTAGAGACTGCCAAAGCAGTACAGTCACTAAGAAAATCCAGAAAGCACCAGTTTATAGTTTCAGACCCAACAGTGCTGCATCCAAATATGCCCCCTTTTAGAGAATACAATAAAAACTTTATGAGCAGCTGAAACCTGAGGGTATGTATGTATTTGTTGCCTATGGCCAGCTAAATGTGTTTAGTACATGAAAATTCTCCTAGTAGGAAGAGCTCACTTGAACATGTTACTAAGAAATATACTTTGGCAGTTTTCTGAAAACCACTGGGTTGTTGATGAGAGTTTGTCAGAGAGCAGAGGTCCTGCTGAGAACCTCAGAAAACTCTAGTATAGTATTAATGGTTCAGTTGAACAGTCCTTTCCATCCATCCAGCTAATGTATCTGAAGTCAATAATGAGTAACACTGCATGCGTTGCAAGCAATAATTTATTAAAACATATATGTCATGGGAAAAGCAAGCAGTGTTCAGCTTTACTTTCTGATCAATTAACAGCACTCAGACAAGCAGAACTGAAATTATTTTGAAACCCCAAATGAACTGATCTAGTTATTCGAAAGTCTGTGGTGCTATTTCATGCAAGCAGCTGTTCATTTTATCATATTTACTTTTACAAATGACTGTTATCATCCTGCAACCTTAGCTTTACGGCTCTTTGGAAGCTACCCAAGGTTTGATTTTTAAGGACTCTATGTGTGGTTTAATACTTCAAGAGAGAATATTGAATATTTTGAATGAATTGGAATTGCAGTAGGAAATGTTTTAACAGCTATTTGCAAGTAATAAAAACACGACACAAGCTCCCACAGACAGTCCTTTCCCAGCCATGGGCTTTCTAATCAGGGAGTTTGGTCCAACATGGCAGGCAAATCTCTGTGATGAGGAAACGTCTGACAGCTGCTCCCATTTAAACAGCCTGAGATCCATATCTACAAATGGTCTGCAGAAACCAATCCCCAAGGCCAAACAACCTTTCATTGTGAATGTTTCCATTGCCTTCATGCTATCATAATTTGTTTAACCCACAGTGCCTATGCCCCTCTCACAGCTTTCGCTGAAACCTGAGTAACCCAGAGGCTTCCATCAGGCAACAATCATTGTGGATGACAGGACACAGTATGCCATTCAACATCCCAGAGGAATGAGAGCAGAGCTTTTGGGTGGGATGTGTTAGAAGTCAGAGGGAGATAATGTACAAAAAAAACCCTCCTTGCTTCCTACATCAGTGCCTAAAAGCCTGTGAAATGGGATAGTGCTGTGCAACTGACCGCTGCTGTGCAGCTGGCCAGTGCTGCCAGTGTCTTGCCCCAGTGAGCCTCCAGCTGGAGCTCAGACAAGCCAGTGGGCTACAGGATGAGGCAAACACTAAATTTCTTCCAGGACTACTTCTCTTCCTCTTGTTCTCATGTTTATCTTCACTGTGGCTGTATTTTAAGAACACTAATTGGAAGGGAATAAGAAAAATTAAATGAAAGGGCAGATGGAAAAGGATATAAAAGGCAATTCAAGTGAAAAGGAAAAGAGAAGAACCAGGGCAGAGGGAAGAGACTGCTGAAAATCCATAGATTGTATTTCCTTTGGGTGAAATTTAACTTCCAGACACTCCTGGATCCTTTCTTTCCTTTCCTACATGCAAGTGGCTTTTCAAGATGGATTGCTCAGCATTCACTTATTTTTTTCCCTACTGTCTTAATTTGGCAACACATGCTGCAACTAATGCATGTAGCCCAGGAAAAAATAATTCTGCTGCTGAAAAGTACTTTTAACTTTGATATACTGTAAAAAGATTAAAACTTTGGGGAAAAAAAAAACACACACTGCACATTGTGTCCTCTGTCATCCCTCAGCTGCAGCATGTGGCAGGGTTTAGCTTGTGCCATTGGATATCAGCTCTGCCACAAGGGATGAAATATTATCCCACTGAGAGCAGCAGCCTCTCCTCCCCTTCCCCATTACAACTATGTTCTAACATCAGGAACAGACCACCAGGGACAGGCAAGGGGAGCTGTGTGCGCACACAGGTCACCAACATCTCCATGCCCATCTTCATCTATCTTAAGTTTAGCTAGAAACAGTGGTGACGGCAGAAGGGATTTTACCTGGGTTTTCATCTAACCAACAGCAATGCACAAACCAATGAACTTGTTTTACTAGATATGTTTCTATTCTGAAAAAAAAAAATAAAAGCCATTGTTTAGCTAGGCAGCTAAAGCCTGCTTGCTCACACTTACTCTGCTACAGATGAGGTTAATTCAGTATTATCATTATTTTGTATGGGTGAAGAATTGGCTGCTGAAAAGACAAAAATCTGCAGGTCTGGTATTACCTTTTGCTGAAATGCTGGATGAAAATGCATTTTGTTAAAAGAGAGAGAAAATATCCACCTGAGGGAAGAAGTTATCTGTCTGAGCCTGAGAAAGAAATCCAGTCTTTAATATGGGTCTTTCCTAAATTATTTATTCCCATTTGAATAGTATGAGGTTTTCATAGTCACTGGGTGGTTGCAATTTCTGAAGCACTGCTTTCTGCTCATTTCCAGTTTTCCTACTTTCCTTTTGTAAAGGGGGATTTAATCATAGACAGCTGTTGAACAAACCTGCTTCCGCCTTTCCCATGCCCTGCTGCAAGACACTGCAGCTCTTCTGAAAAACTCTGCTCCTGCAAGTCACCTCCCCAGCCTCTGCCTGGACAGGACCATGCAATGTTAACATTGCCACGTGCTCCTATGGGTGATCCTCTGATTTTATTTCCCTTAAGAGTTTTTATGCAATACGGGATTATGACAAGATGAAAACACTTACAGCAGCTCACTCCTGTTTCTTGTATACCTTATAATGATACGCATCTCTATTGGAGACACAAGCTGCAGGCTACTTCCAAAAAGCTGGGCAGCACATGTCTGAGATACAGATGTAAAAACTGTTTTAATCCTTTTCTTTTCCAGTCAGGGAATTAAGAGCAGAAAGGGCATTGACAAGATGACAGTACTTACCAGGATAAAAGGTTTTAAAGTCTGAGTGATGTTTGCATTGCTCTGTACACTGTAGCGCTACTGCTCCTTGGTCTTTTTTTTACTTCCTTAGCCATTTGAAGTTGGTGGTGGTTTACAGACAGCTAGTAATTATTAATTTGGTTGCTAAATACCAGGAATCTGTTTAGTGCCACCTGAGCCTCAGTGCTCAGAGACAAAATCTTCCTCTAAGGAGCAGCACTATCAAGGCTTTGCACTGCCAAGGCCACTGGGGTTGGGCTCATCCCAAGCACAAGCCCTCACACCCAGCAGGTCCTCCCTCCCCCTACAACTGGCTTGGGCTGAAGTTCAAGTCATGATCATTGCAAAGTTCTAAGTAAAGGATCTAGGAGAAGGGCAGGTGTCTTGCATAGCCAGCAGAAAGAGGAGGGCTGGAGAAGACTCTGCACTGCCCTCCCCTGTACCCTGTGGATGCTCCATCTCCCTGCAACTCACAGCCTGTGCCAAAGCTCAGCAGAAACCTGAGTTTCACACTAAGCTAAGTAAAAGGAGATGAGAGCACAAGGAACAACCCAGCAGTGACTCCAAAAAGGTTTGGTTTGTTTGTGTACAACCTTGAGACAGCTTTGGCAAGCCTGTTTGCACGGTTAAGCCAGAAAAGTGCCTGAATTTAAAATATGGCTCCTAGTATAATGGCTAGCAGAAGACTTCCTGACCTAAGTGGCAAAATGCCAGCATAGACACAAACTACATTGACAAAGAACACTGTGACAGAGGCTCCATCTTGGCCTCAGTTTTAAGACCTACACCTTGTTCTTACCATGCCAAAGCCACAAAATCCCATCATTCATTACAACATAAATTAAAGGACTTTGATTTGCAACAGAGAAAACTCAGAAGTTTATGTCATCTTACAAAGGAAAATGGTTTGGGACAGGACAGTGTGAGAAATGAAATTCTGCCTTGAAAAAACGTCCTTGCACATGTGTGCTATATGTTGGTCATGTATGAAGAGCCAGTCTCACACAGCCTGCACTTTACTACCTCCTTCACCTCTAAGTAGGTTAAAGGCCATTTTAAAGGTTGCAGTGCTCTGTGTCTTTAATAAAAGGGAATTATCCTCCCAGGCTGCAAGGTCTCCAGACAAGCAATAATACATCTTCCTTGGAAACAAGGGCCATCACCCTACAGTATTGCTGAAATGGCATTTTCCAGCTGCACAAAAAAGACCCATGTGGGAGAGACCTGGCCTCCAAAGCTATAATCTAGAAAATACATTGTACTTCCAGGGTTTGATAAAAGAGATACAAGGCCAGATTTGCACAGATAGATGCTATGCAATGAGTTGAAGGGAAAAAGTTCAAGCATACATGTGCCTGTGTTTTTTGATAGCTACCACGATTCCCTATTTCCACGTTCTGCTCATCCATCATTCACTCAGTATCCACTTCGCTAAGTGCACATGATGCACTACTGTAATATCATGCAATTGGAAAATTTTCAACCCTTCCTAGGAGAAAGTAATAAAAAAGAGCATTATTTTTCAGCCACTTACTTGGGTTTGCTAATGAATCTTGCTAACAAGTTCTGCTGGGTCTGGATTTCCTGTGCAGTCATGTGTAATCATGGCTAGAGAGCAGGCTGAAGAAGGAAAAAGTCCTAGAAATTAGCTGCTTTCATGATCAGTCTCTGATTTGTATCAAAGGAGGCATTTGCTGTTTCCAGTAATTCATTAACTCTATTGTTTCACAGTGCATACAGCAAAATCTTTGTAACATGTTTTACCACTAAACCCTTTGCTGCTATTTGTGGCTCTGCTGCTACTCAAAGGAGTTTTCAAGGTTCTAGCTCACATCTCTATGTACTACTCCTTACAGTGGCCGGTATTATGGGAATCAAAGACTCTATTATACCAATAGATGGTACCTGTCACTTTGTAACATGCTTTTAATGGCAGGATATTTATTTTTTCAAAGATGTATTCCTCCTGTTACAATTCTATGTGTGCCTCCTTTACACTTGCAACACACCAGGCTTTAAAGCAAAGGACGAACCAGCTGAAAATAGGTGTCTTTCTACCCACCCATTCCATTTCTTTTCTAATAGTGCGAAATTAAAACACAGGGCTTTGTGGATGAATTGCTGTCAAAGTCATTTGATAACTAGGATCCCAGTAGAAGCTTTTATAACAACATTAATAAAGATGCACTAGCACTAAGATCCCCGTGTGCGGCATACCAATAATGCCAGTTAGAATTATTGCCTTCAGATACTAAATCACACTTTTTTTAGGAGACAGAAATGATTCAACCCATCTCCCCTCCCCACATCCCCAGGAGGCAATAACTTCAGGGTTTGGGTTTTTTTTTAAACATGTTGCTTAGAATCAAAACCCTGCTGCAACCTCTGCCAGCCTCATGGCTACATCTCCTGCGTCCCGCAGTACAGCTACTCACTTAGAAGAGAAAAAAACATCTCTTCATACTTTGATATCTGCTTTTTTCTTTGCTAAACAGTGGGGAAGGCTTTGTTAGCCATCATCAGTGGCAGAGGCTGGGGCTGGAGGGAGGAATGTCTCCCATTACAGAGCCAGAAGCTGCTCCACAATATCTCCCTTGAACCTCAAGGATGGGCTGAAGAAAGGGTAACTGGAGCACAGCACAACCTGTCTATCTCTGTGCTGCCAAGACATAAGAAGCCAAACACGAATGATGGTGATCTGAGGTGATTCTGCCTTGCATAGAAAAGGCCAGGCATGTGCAGCACACAGGCGCACATGTATGTGATCACACTCTGATCATCATAGAGTCATAGAATCATAGAAGAAAACACACCTCCCACTAAACCATATCACCCAAGACTCTGTACAATCTGGCTTTGAACACCGCCAGCAATGGGGCATTCACAACTTCCATGGCCAACCCATTCCAGTGCATCACCACCCTTACAGTAAAGAATTTCTTCCTCAGATCCAATCTAAACTTCCCCTGTTTAA
>JASSUY010003969.1:0-20872 GCA_032466535.1 Forpus xanthops | reverse complement strand
TCCTTCCTTCCTTCCTTCCTTCCTTCCTTCCTTCCTTCCTTCCTTCCTTCCTTCCCTCCTTCCTTCCTTCCTTCCTTTCCTTCTATCCCTCCCTCCCTTACTCTCTTACTCCCTCCCTTCCTTTTACTTCCTCCCTTCCATCTCCATTCAGCCATCTCCTTCCCGAACCAGGCACCTCAAGAACCGTGCTCAGCGCTGCCCCGGCCCGGCTCCTCCGGTCGGCGCCAGGTGGCGCTGCAGCCCGCCCGTGCCACGTCCCTCAGGGCCGTGCAGTGCTGTTGCCCCACCGCGCCCCGCCGGGCTGCGGAGTCACGCAGGGGCCTGTACCCGTGGGTCATTAGGCGTGTTAACGTCCTCGCTGAGCAGCGAGGAAGGTGTCCCCCGGTCAGTACCAACTGATGTTCTAATGCGTGTGGTTCACCACTTCACAACAGGCTCCACAGTTTGCTTGCAGTGGGGTTTATTTTGGACCATTTAGGTTCCCAGCTCACTGTATGTGTGGGGAAGAGGCTCCCAGTGACTCCAGGGAAGCAGCAGGGCATCTCCCAGTCAGGCATCTGGGGAAGTCAAAGGCAGAACTCACAAACCATAGTGGGTGCTTCCATGCCCAGAGGTTGGACAGCTCTTCAGGTGGGTAACCCAAAGGAGCTGTCACATCTTCCACATCTCTACGATGGGATTTCATTAGCAACACTTTTGGAAGAGACCATCCCTGCTAATGCAGTCAGGCACACACACGCCAAAGCCAGCGTGCATGATGACTCCTGACTTGGCCAGCCTCTGCCTTCACCTGCCAGCCCCACTACAGGGCAAAAGGCCAAGAGAACAACCATGATGGATAGCCAGAGCAAACGGTTCACCGGGGTTAAAGCTGAGACTGTTAGGCTATCTAATCAAATCTTTATTTAATACAAGCCCTTAAATTTACTCAGGATCTCCTCTCCTGAACCCTCTGTATGTGCCTCGCTAAAGTCTGTCTACCCGCAGGGTATCCACCATAGATAACAAGAAACGGAGAGCTCATCATGCACTTCTGCTGTATCAACACACTTTTTGGCTTCACCATTTCAGACATGCTTCATTTCCCACTTGATTTTGTTCTGTTTTATCCACCTGTGCTTATCACACCTTTTCTCAGTAATTTAAAGATTCCTTAGCACCCAGATTTTTCCTCTCATGAAGGTATTTATAACTGTAACCAATGCAAGCCAGGGTTTTTCTCATAACCCCATCAGTAAGAAGGCTCATCCTTTGCTACAAGGCAATCCCTCCAAGCCTTGCTTCAGCTACATGCGCTTTCTGCACTGCTTACAATTTTTCAGCAGATGACTGTGCTTGCCCTTACTTCTTACGGATGGAGTGTGTTTGTGTGCAACACATCAAATGGAAACATAGACCGTGATGTAAAATCAAAGGTCCTGATTCTCATTCATATTACAGACCTTTGGCTAACTGGCAAATGACATTTCATTTAGATCTAATGTACAGCTCCACTAAAATGCTGGCGTTGGAAAAGGGCCAGGCTGTAAATAAGGAGTTGACTCTCAGTTATTTCTATTGACTTAATACTAAACGACTGACCATACATTTAGGGTTACTGCACTTTCGCTTCTTTTGTATTATTAGAAGCACACTCTGGCTGGCACTTTCATACGCTGCGTCAACTGTGCACACATGCTACTATTTCATAGTGGAGTACAAGGATTTATTTACATCTTCTTTGATTTAGTGAGAGCAGAGGTGCAGCTCCGTGTTAGAACAGATAGGAGACCTGACCGACTTCTCTCCACCCCTGTGTTGGCACTCCTTCAGTTGGATACACACGCCTGACTGATGTCATCATTAATAGAATAAGAATTAAGCCTGCTGCTTGTGCCTTAGATTTCCATTACCCCAGACCACCTCACTAAGACATCTCTGCTTCTGCCTTCGGAAAGTTCCTTTGTTTCCTTTCAATGCACTGTTAGTAGCAGCTAAATAGGGGGGCTGAAAGGCAATAAATGCACCTGCATTTCTAGTGCTTTCTTTCCTTAAAATTACTTGCATGTGGCATCTACTTGCCTGAGTCATTAATTCCCCTTTTACAGAGACTGCCTCCATTATTTTCATGCTTTGTGCTTGATGTTTGCTTACACTGTCCCTTGTTTTCCATGTCAGAGAGCACAAGGTGCTGTACCCCATTAAGGATGACTAATACATGGACAGAGAGGGAAAAAGAGAGAGATTAAACCAGAAAGAAATGCATACTAAAAACATTGCAGAGTACTTAGCTGAAAAACCCTGCTGCTCATATGAACGCAATCTGCGAAAGGAGACTATTAGAAAGCGAATGCACATGACTGAGGTAGAAATACAATTAAGCCACCAGAGTAAAATAACAGAAAATGTAGTAGTGAGGTTAATAATAAACTCCAGTCATGAAAGCACGATGTGTAGAGGGGAAATTGCACTGCCAGTCATCATCTCTTTATTAGAGAACTCATTAAACCCACAGTAGTACCACTTCTTCCAGTGGAAAATTTGGATGGGCACGAGAAGAAACTAACTGTAAAGAGGCAGCCACATCCAGGAGAGCCCCATGTGGGCACAGAGGAGGAAAGATCCCGCTGCAGATGCTAATGCAATGTTTTCATTAATTGGTTTATGCACTTACTGTGCATGTGCATCACAAGCACAGCTTATTGCTCGCTACTACTCCCCTGGCTTCCTTTTTTTTCATTCTGCCTCACCTACCTTGCAATTTAAAGCCCCATATTTCAATTTCATGACAGGACAATCTGTAGCAAAATCTTTGCTCCTCTCTGCTTCAGTCATCCTGGCTCATCTTATTCTCGCTTTGCCAGAACTCAGCTCTCTTCTTACTGCCTGTCCTTCCAGCTTCACACTGCACTCCCAAATCTCCTCCTTAAATTCCTTTTCCCCCTTCTCTCCTCCTGCCTCCACCTTTACTGAGAAGCAAGCCCACTGTCCTTGGCTCCATATGCAACTGGGTAGTGATGTGTCAGGAGACTGAGATTTCAAAGACTGGAGAAATAATGAACCTTGTGGTGGGGAGGAAGGGGACCAGGGATGCAGATGTGCATATGTGTGGCTGCCTACATAAGTCTCGTCAGTAAAAAGTGCAATAAAAGCAAAAGAAAAATCTTGATGAAAACAACACATTTATAAAAACATTTCAGGTTCAGTTTCTATTGAAAGTGAAAGCTCTGTCAATACAATTTGCTGAGACTCAGAGACCTTTAAATAATTAGAATAACTTCTCTGCATCTAATTTGAAAAGTGCAAGGGTTGCCAAAATAGAGGTTGTTTCCTTGAATTCCTCTGTGGTTATATTATAAGCACACACTCGAGCATGCATTCATATTGGGAGCTTGTAATCCTTAGCTGTAATTCTCCAACTAGAAAATCTCAAGGTAAGGATACTGGTGCAAATTTCACAATGAAAGAGGTTATATTTACATTGGATATGAAGAAGAAATTTCATACAGTGGGGTGGTGAGGCACTGGAGCAGGTTGCCCAGCGAGATTGTGGAATGTCCCATCCCTGGAAGTGTTCAAGGCCAGGTTGGAAGGGGCTTCAAGCAATCCAGTCTAGTGGAAGGTGCCCCTGCCTGTGGAAGAAGGATTGGACTACATGATCTTTGAAGATGCCCTCCAACCCAGATCATTCCATGAATACCAGATGTGTAATACTCTCCAGTTGCTTCTCCTGTCCCAAGGAGGGAAAGAAAAGCTGAAAAAAAGGATGTGGAAAGCCAGCTGAAGCTGTGCCTATCCCTCAGGGCACAGCCCCATCCTTGACCAGGCTGCCAAGGGATCATGGCCCTGCAGACCCCACTAGTGCCCAGCCCCAGCACAGCAGGCCTGGAGGGGGTAAGAGAATCAGGAAGAGTCAAGAGAAAAGTCAGGGAGAAATATTTATGAGAGCAGAACTGGCTAATGTTTCATGATATCTTTTTTTCCATATGAGGGATACTTCTGAAGAAGGGGTGAGGAT
The DNA here is from genome assembly GCA_032466535.1 of Forpus xanthops. Lineage (NCBI taxonomy): Eukaryota > Metazoa > Chordata > Aves > Psittaciformes > Psittacidae > Forpus > Forpus xanthops. The sequence goes on along the minus strand of JASSUY010003969.1, from coordinate 16,875 downwards.
GAACAGCAACTTCATTTCCAATAGCTGCTTTTTGTTCCAGCTGTCTGTTGGACTTGCCACTGGCAGAATTTGGGCTTGCAAGCTGTTTTCTCTTTTCGTTTTTGCTAGGTTGCTGTGCCCTGCGGGAGCCTTGAAGTGCTGCTTCCTTTTCCTCTGCCCTTCTTGCTGCTGCTCTGTTTTCCTGCAGATTGTTTTCTCTGCCCCTGCAATATGTTTTCATGCTTTGAGTTTCTTTCTAAGGTTTTCAAGGCTGCGATGGTTCCCAGTATAAGGTACCTGGAAGCAAATGAGTTTGTATCAAACAAATATGGACAAAAGGAAGTGTAATTAACTCTTAAAGTCATCAACACCAGCTCATAGCAGTGCAGTAGTAAAACTAGGCTTTTAATCCTCGTATCATCATAGGGCTCTGCTATGCAGCTGATTTACGAGAGCCTCCTCATAGAGTACATGGATGCTATCAAACCGTGTGGACCATGGGAGTCATGGCGCCACCAATGGGCCTCCCTTGTCCTCTGGCTCCTGGCCAGCTCAGTCCCTTGAGAGGTTGTTCAGAGAGAAAAGGGCAGAGAAGAATCATGCTGCAAGAGGATGCCTCCTTCTAGACAGGCTGTGGACATGCAGAGACTCTTCAAAGAGATGCACTAGAACTACTGGTTCATAAAACAGGTGAGAAAACTGAAATAGGTGCTGAAAACAGACCCATATCTTATTTAATATCCTTGGTAATTGAATACCTCACTTTTAGAAAGAGAGAAACTCAGGGTAAGCGCTTTCACAGGCTGGGAAGGGAGGTCCAAGCAACAACTGCTGCTGTCCTAGGTGACATGCAATCCTTTCTTTCTCCCTCCCTAGCCCTGTGATTCCTATCCTCACTGGACCCATCTGCTGGCATCACTTCAGTAAGCCTACTGAAATCACATCCTCTTTCTTCCCCACATTTCTGCCATGATTAGCATTTATCCTCACAGGGAGCACATGCTTCTGGAAGGTGACAAATGACAAACAAAAGCCATCCCAGCTGGGTGTGGGCTGAAGGTAGTTGCTGAACTACTCAGTCAAGGAGAGGCCAGGGCAAAAGGAGCCTGGTGAGCGCTGGAGTCTGCACACAGATTTGCATCCTCCGTTTAAGGTGTCTGCAGGATGGAGCTGCAGCTGACAAAAAAGGCTTGGGTATGGTGTTGAGTTGTAAGATTGGGCTTAAGAGAATCAGACCGTCACTAAGCTCCAGTCTTCGTGGTGGATGTTAAAAGGTGAAGAATCCTTGGTGCACTTTTCTACTGACTGCTGGTATATAGTCTCTACATTTAATTTTTTTCTGATTAAGTTTAAGCTTGACCAGAAACACTTGAAAACGTGTAAATAAGATGTGACAGAATGCAGACATTAAACATCTACCCCAATAGTCTAAAACAAAACTTTTAATAAAAGGGAAAATAATCCTCTGACAGAAAATAAACCTTAGGAAAAGAAAACAAAACATAGGCAAAAGCTGAATATATGCTCAGAATTGGGAGAGTTGGAAAAGGATTTTCCTTTGGGATCTGAATGGGATCCAGGAATCATATTTGAAAAATAAAAAAATCCTCCAATCTCTTATTGAAATTGTGCGAGCATTTTTCAGTCCCTGAATGCCCCCAGCTTCCCTCTCCTGCAGTGGATGAGGTTCTCACTATATGGCCTTCTTCACTATGAAATTTAAATTACTTAACTAGAAATTGCTTTCCAAACAGTGGCTGGCACCTTGTACTTTAGTCAAAGTCACTGATGATGTCTCCAGGTTTCCTGGAAATGCATTCAGAAAGACTTGTATTGATTTAGACCTTCATGCAGCTCTGTTATTCCCAGCAAAATTCTCCAGGGGGTGAAGTTTGTTTTTTCAGACCATGGTCATGTCAAACAATCCCGTAGCACCAATCAGACAGGGCACTTGACAGCAGTGGTTTGGGGAAAACAGAGACATTTCATTTGATGGAAAATATGTAAGAAAACTCTATTGTCCTGGATGTTTACTTTTATTTTCTTCTTCCTGGTTTCAACTCACCCCTAGACATTGCATTGCTGTGAGGCTGGGATGAGTAACTGAGGCTGACTGTGGCACGCAGTGGAGCTGTGAATTATTTCAGCCCCAGCCTTGCAATGAACCTTGTGCAGGTGTAGAAGTTTATCTGCATTGCTGGATTAATGAATCTATGGAAGGTGAAGCCATGTGCAAGCTGATGCAGGGACCTTGATAGTTACCTCTGCAGGGCCTTGGTTGTTGGAGAAAAGAGCAGAGCTTTGAGGAGCAGCAGGGGATAAAAGTCCTGCAGGGAAGGGTGCTCTTTGCCAGCCTTTGCTGGAGTTGGAGAAACTGAGCTTGCTTAGGACCCATTTCCCTGTTATTATAAGAGTAGTAGGACTGCACCTGATAAGGTGCAGCTACGTTTTAGATTGGGAGTTAATAAAATTCTATTGTCCCTTTGTGCATTAAGCAAGAGCAGTGAGTATAACTCAGTTTTGAATAGACTTGATAAGGAGACCTCCAGCAAACAAGGATGAGAAATTACGAAGTAAAAAGCTTCTCCTTGGGATGACTTGGCAGGGCTGTGTGTCTGCCTGAGTGCTCTGAACCCAGGCATCCCCTCGGGGTCACCACATGATGAAGCAAGAGGCAACACAGCTGGACCCAGTGCTACAGAGATGCCTAAAGAGCCCATCTTTGGCCAGGGCTCACTGAAATGTGGTGAGATGTCAGCAAAGCCTTGCAAAGCTTTGTTTTTGTGACTGGGGAACCATTGCTCACTGAGGGAACGTAGATAAAGCAACTGGGCCTCCTGTGTTTCTGTGCTGGACCTTGAGCCAGTGCTGTTTAGATTATTCAGGGTCACCACGTGGGTAATTTAATTTGATGCAAACATTGTCAAACAGCTTTTGTCAGAAAAGTGAGATCACCCTCTCCATACTTACTCTACCCAATTCTTATTTTTTGAAATATAGGACACTGGACCACTTTTATTTGTTGTTTGTTCTTATTTAATATTTCTCATGCTCTTTATACCACTTTCATGTTCTGCTTCTTTTTTTTTTGTTATTGTTTTCTCCCAGTTGCAACGTTAAGAAATCAGGCAAACAAGTTTTATTTCCAGAAAGCTATAAGCAGTTGAAGAAAAGGTTTTAATAATGAAAATCCCTGGTTTATTGCATTGCTTCTTAGAGCAGCAATATCTAGAAGGTATTAAAAAACGTGTAGCCCTCTATTGAGGAGAAAAGGTCTGTTTATCACCCAAAAAATGCCTGTTTATCATTGAAGAAGGTATCTGAGTTTTCTGTAAGAATTAAAAAACTTCTCATACTTCCTTTAGTTTTTTCTACAGTCACTTATGGTGTCTGCTTGAAATCAGACTATGAATTCTTTGTGACTGGAGCTTCTTTGTTTGCAACTGGTACTGTGAGACCTTCCTGTCAGTGCATTCTGTGTGATTATCCCTGCAAAGAGGTAGTGCTCAAATAAGGCCGAATGCCTTTATTTAGCCTCTATTCATATGAATTACATTATGGGAATATTCTGCTGAGAGCTTCGGACAAACAGTGGCTGATGCTCTCACCCTGTTAAAGTCATTGTCAAACCTATCACCATCAACCAAACAGCAAAGATTTCACTTAGAATTTCTAACAACTGTTAACATCTGACCTGTACTGAAGGTCTCTGTGTGAGTAAAAGAAGCACACCTAGGATCCCAAGTAATGTTTTCTACCTATAGTAGAAAAGCACTCTGGCATAAGGAGGAGGAGCCATGTTCAACAAAAATTCCTGCATAAAAAAATACATAGAAGCATAAACCTGGCATCAGTCACAGAAAGCTGGAAAACAAGAGGAATCTGAGAAAATAAGGATGGTCTTTGCTCTCTTGATACACCCAAGTACAGATATTAACTAGCTCTCAAAAGCATTCCTCTCTTATGTTCTGCCTGGACAAACTTCGTTCATGTGCACTATAAATACAGGTAGAGTTGAAGGCAATGAATTATGAGGAAAGGACTACCAAACCCAGCTCTTAAAATTATATATAATTTAACACTTAATACTTTAAAGGATATTGAGAAAGAGAAATGATTCAGGCTTCACAGTAAATAGTGTTCTATAAAGGACTGGTCTTCTTATAGAATGACTTTGATGATTGTGACTCCATCTCTACATTTTAATCTAGCCAGCAGCTCTTGTAATAGCAAAGTTAATATATTTATCATATGGGGCTCAGTGTGGAATTTGAAATCACTGAGCTATGCTTGGTCCTTTGGGGCCTGTATATTGCATTGTAGGTGAGGGTTTCTGAAAAGTCTACCCAAATATGCATAGCATTTTAAAAGCAATATGCATGACAGACCTTCCCCGAAGATCCCTTTTCCTGTTACTGATCACAAAAAAGGTTAACTTTGACCAGATATTTCATGCAGTTAATTTCAACAAGAGCGCAGGAGCAGAGGACAGACTACCTGGATAGGTTAGCTGTGCTCCTGGCAGCTGGCACAGAGGAAACTTCTCCAAGAGTATTGTGGGACTTATCCTGAGGAACCTCTGAAATGCTGATGGTTGTTTCTGAAAATTGTAGGTGGACAGGGAGTCCCAGAGGGCTGCAAAAAAGCGAACAAAATCTATCTTCAGAGCAAGAGTAGGCAGAGTTCTATGGGATGTACGATGATGGATGAATTTCACTTCAGTACTTGGAAATGCTCTCACTGAACAGTCACTTAACAAGCAACAAACAGACAATACAAATGATTGTTAAGAGCAAACCACATGACACCATTCTAACAAATTTCCTTAACATTGTTAGGAACCCAGAAAACCATGACGAGCCACAGACAGAATTTATTCGACCATATCAAAGCTTTTGGCAATCCCCCACAGTGTTTGCATAAGCAAGCTCAAGGAAGATGGCCCAGATAAAATTATGAGGAGATGTACAACTAATTGCAACTACTTTTTGAGCCTATCATTCAGTGGGTTTCTTAGATGTCATGAGACAAGAGATAGGGCCCTGTAGAAGTTTGTCCTCACCTGTTTGGTTTTATTCTGCTGCAGAAAAGCATCGACTGAAATTGAAAGGTCAAAATATAGTGCTGTTGCAAGACATTCAAAGGCCTTCTGGGATGCATTAACAGGTGTTAAATATAGGAAGTGGTTCTTTTACTCAGCTTGACACGAGTGACCTCAGCTGGAAAACCATTCATTTTTGGGGTAGGTATTTTTAGAAGAATGTAGCTCTATGAATCATGCAGCTCAGAGGTGAGCAGCACAAATGGTAAGAATTGTGACTTCTTGGGAATGGCTGAAAGAACTGAGCCTGTTTTTTTCTGGGAAGAAGACAAAGACGATGTGAATGTTCACATGCATAAAATATGTACTCTTCCTTCAAAACCAGCAGGAAAAAAAAGTAGTATTGGCTGTTGAGAGGAAAAGTGATTTAGATTAGACATTTTCCTCTTAATTGAAAGGGCAACAGAACATTGGCTACTGCAGAGACTACCAGCATCCTCTACACTGAACGTTTTTGAGAACAGCTGAGGATGGTCTAAGTCTGCTCCTTTTTATCTCAAAGAAGGATATAGACTAAATCAGGGCTGCTTATTCTGCAGATCACCCATAGGTTGCTTGGACAATCTGTCCAGCCTGCTGCCAGCCAGGAGCCAGCATGACCCATCTGAGCATTTTGGGGATGGCAGCCTCTGGCCAGCTCACAGTTTCATAGAAAGACCTTCATATCACAGGTGCATGTCAGCTTCCCCAACTAGAGAAGTACCAGAGCCATTCAGGGAAGTTGGTGGTTGAGAGAAGGCTGTTGCTGCTTCCAATTATCTGCTCAGAGCTCATTTTCTGCTCAAGTCTAAGGATTATCTTGAAAATAGAAGAATCAAGTATAGGTTGTATGAAATACAAGGGTGGCAATACACCTGAACAGAAGATGACTGAGCAGCTGTTCCTGATCTCAAGATAACAATACTGAGATCCTGGGACACCTGGGGGTCCATGAGCCTGGGGTTCAGTGGTCCACAATGAGCCTACAGAATCATGATGCAGTTATTTCCCATAAGAGATGTGCCAATAAATTTGAATGGTAGCCTGGGAAATATTCTGAACTTTGGCACTGATCCACTGGTTGAAAATGTGTGGAAATCATTAGATGAAATGACTTCTTGAGGTCATTTTCAAATTTACACTGCAAAGATTTCTGCAATGTAGTGGAACAATTACACTCCTTTTTGGAACAACAGCAGGACTAAAAATGGAATAACAAATAATAGATAAAAAATGGTCTAGTTCCAGTATCCACTACCAATACAGCAAGTTCATGAGGCTTTTCTCTTTATGCTGTACATAATAGAATGACAGTGCAGATTTGCAAGAGCTGGTGCGTTAAACTATGTCATTTAGAAATTCAACAGTATCTCATCTTTAGTGAAAATTTCTGGCAAATTGCTAGAAACTATGTTTAACTGCATTACCCAAGAATTATGAATTACAAATAGTGAAATTTCAGAGGAAGGTTGTGACAGGTACAACTACTTGCCTTGTTTTTCCACAAAGGATACACCTGAATACTGGTACATAGGGTTAGATGCGGGCATGTTTTTACTTGGTACCTGCTGCTTGTGCTTATCAGACAAGTCCCCTAGCTTACAAATGCCTGGCAAAGGCCCATACTCTGAGGGAGGGGGCTGATCCAGCTGACAGTATGCCCCAAGCACTATCTGAAGTTACAGCCCTACATGCAAGCCTCAGCAGAGCACAGCAGGGGTGGCCCATCCCTAATGCCGGGTGGTCTTTTCATCCAGCCCTAATGATTAAATTTTGATACATGCTACCATGTCTCTGCATCCATCCCCACCCTTAAAAATATGAGAAATCAAAGTGTTTGAACATGGTGAATAGGAGTGTAAGCTGTTTACATAATCACTGTTTACATTCTGTTAGATGTGACAAAATCATCATGGAAAAAATTGTCAGTGCTGATAAGGAGCATATCAGTAAACAGCAGATTAAGGAGGACACAGAGAGCCTTACAGCCCAATTATAAGTAATTTGCCATGGACATGGTTTGAGAAAGAAACGCACACAATGACTTAGAGAAAATTGCTTAGCTTGGCCACATCCTTATTAACAAAACAACAGTGCCTGAGGGCAAATTGTCCTTGAAAAATAACTCCTGGGAATAATAGCGTGTCTTCGTCCTCTGCCTTGTGATGAAGAAACGACTTTTCCTCCTACTCTCTACATTAGCCTGGGTCTCTTCAACACCTACCTCACCCACATGCTTGCCCACACCTGATTAGACATGCCCCCTAGTCTTTGGAGAGCCAGGGTCTACAGTACTTACCTGTCGCAAACCTTCAGCAGCTCATTTTGGGTGATCGATGCAGTGATTTCCTCCTTATACCCAGGTATAGAGCAGATCTGTGAGGCTGCAATATCTCCCCCATCCCTGGTCTTCTGTTTTGTCCTGCCCAAAGTCTTATTCCCACCTTTTCCTACACTCATGCATCAACTGGGAGCACAAAGGTAAATCAGATTGACAGAGGAGTGTATGAGCCTATCAGTGGTCTAAGGAAAGTGTCTCTGCTGCTGTATTTTATCCCAGCTTTTTCGAGGACAATGTGCTTTTTGTTCCACCACACCTTCAGTAATGATCCTGTGGGGCACTTTCTTGATCACGTTTCAGTGACAGTCAGCTTACAAGTCATCAAAATCAGAACTTACCAAGGAGGAGGAAGATGGCTACTTGTCATTCATTGTTTTCAGGCAACGAAAAAGGGCTTTTTCAATTTCAATAAACTAACATGAATATTAAGGACAGATTGTCAAAAGCAACAGCCTAAAAAAACCTGAAAAGTTCAGTGTCTTTTCTCATGACTTCATCTTTCCTAAAAAGATGAATTATGATCTATTGCCTATCAATCTTTAAAATTAATAGTAAAAGAACAGGCTAGAATGGGAAAAGAATCTTTTAAGAAATATTTGGAGGAGCTGGAATTACTCAAATAATCATTTCCATGACAAAATCTCAGAAATCACTGAACAGATTGTGAGTTTGTGGGGAATGGGGAAAATCATAAAGAACAAGAACAATACTGAGAACAGCCATACTATCACCTTTAGAAAGGAGGGAGTAAGATTATGTACAGAATTCCTAGCTAAGGAACAGTACCATAGAAATGGACCTACAATAGATATTAATCTAATTGTTCCAAGTAGCAAACGGAAGGCATAGGTGATAAATACTGTCCTTCATGTGGCACTGCTAAGATCTTGATCAGAGCAGTATTTCTCGTACTGGAGTCCACGTTTTAAGAACCATACAGATGTAATGAGAAGATTTTTATTTATTATGAATTCAAAAAAGAATTTCTATGTAAAAAAATGCTTTCTGTAGAAAAGCAGAGATGAAGGAGTAGTATGGGTGCTAGCTGTGTAAAAGGTTGCTATAAATGGCAAAGCAGTCAGCTGCTCCCATTTGCACTGAGTAACCTGTGAACATACAGTAAAAGTAAGGCTTATGTTAAATATCAGGAGAACTTCCCTTCTGTCAGGACAGTTAGGTACTACATCAGGAGATGGCTGGATTATCATCATAGGAGGTTTAGACGTATGTCTCCTGGCTTGACATCAGTGGCTGAACTACGTGACCTTTAGTGCCTGGCATTTCTACAACTTGTTTCTTCCTAGTGCATACCTTGGTTTTTAAAGCAATTCAATTTGTGCCACATTCAAACCCCAGCTGCAAGCTTTTTGTTTTGCTGGCCATATGCTTTCATGCACAGAGCAGTATGCTCTGCTTGACAAGCTGGAAGGCTCCAGGGACATCCTGCTGGAACAACACAAAGAAGAAATACTGGTAAGGTGAGCAAAGAGGGAAGGAGGAATATATGAGCTCCACAGCTCAGTGGCAGTGTTACAAATACCACCAGTGCAAAGCCAGTTCCTCAGCGTCACTGATACCAGCTAATCACGGGCTGAGTCTGCAAGCTCAGCACAAGGGTACTGCATAACATGTATATTTATGGTATCATGTCCACTGCTAGGGTTTAATGAGAAATTCGGTGTGGGAGGAGACACTATGAACAGATGGAGAAGCAGCAGTAATCCTCAGAGGTATTGATGAAACACGCAAGCCAACTGGGTGCTGACCAAGTCCAGCTGACCAAGTCCCTTTCTCTGATCTAGTCTATTTGAGAGGAAAAAAAGAGGCAGAGTTTTGAATCACAATCCTAGCACATGACTTTCTGGTTAGCGTTGATATAGTGTGACCCTTTTTCCAATGCCTGTCTTATCTATAACAAAGATGTCATCTTCACTGCTTTGGAAGTACCACCATTCACATCCTGCACCAGGATGCATCAAACTCCTCTTTTTTGGTATTGGTTCTGTACAGGCAAGTCAAGGAGAAAAATGTGAGCTTATGGAGGTTTGAAAAGGTGCCTGCTCTCCCCTAGACATGATAAATCCTCAGATGTTCTGGGACAGTAAGGCCACAACTTCATACGTGCCTTTTCACATTGCCATCTAGTGTCCCCAAAAATCTCATACAGTTAGTGTATACAACACATATGATAGTATATGTGAAGGAAAAAAACCCAGTCCCAGCTAGGTTCCCAAACTCCCTGAAGGTATGGGGAAGCAGGTATTATGGCCTAGGTCTCTGAAGCGAACTGCCAGTCTCCAGCTGCTCAGACAGTACAGTACCATAAAGTCATCATCTCAGAGTTACCACTTATCACCTCAGAGATGCATTCTGAACACAGTTTTCCAGAGTACATCTTTATAAAAACCAAAGCAGTATCAGTTATTTCCATATGGCAAAGGCCAACCCAGAATTAGGTGTTATATTGTGAAACCAAGTCCCCAGCCTAGACCAAGAACCTTTCCCATCTGCTGGTTCACAATATGAGATGTCATCCAGCTACTTTGCAAGGCTGTTCGCAAGCCTTTTCATATGATAACACTTACCATGGCGACTGCCATCTGTCTCAGTGTCACTGCTGCCAGCCAAGGTGGGGTTTTGAACAGTGAGAACATAACAGATTCACATAGGGCTGATTTAGTCTTCGGGAAGGGCAAAATGTGCTTGCTGGAAGTTTGGTACTGCTGGTTTAAATCTACACCTGGTTATGCTGAAACAATTTATTCCATCAACAAGGCCTTAGGTAGGTCTGAGACACAGGGGTGTGGGAGGTTCCTTTATGATTCCAAGAAAAACCGGAGCAGACCCTCTGGCATCTCAAGGGCAAAAAATATAAATCATCAACTTGAGGCTCCTGCAAAAAATCCAACGTGGTAAAAGAAAACATTTATTTTTCTCAGGGAAATAGCCCCAGGGAGTAACCTGGAGCTGTTCTTCTTATGAGGGCATTTCAGTAAATTGGTGTTTCGGGCCTGAAGAAAACCTTGTATGTCCGAACACTTGTCTGCATGGGTTTTTTTTTATTACTGTACCATGTAGTTTACTAGAAGATACATCTCCTTACAAGCTTCCCTGACATATGCTTGGACACTGGTGCTACAACAACATTACCTCATTAATATAACATTACACTACAAACAAAACCATGGAATAAAACAGTCAACCCTCCTTGTGTCAGGACCAAGGGTCAAGTAGCCTTTTACGACCATAGGATTTTTAACTCTCATTTTTTCATACCCAGGGCCTGTTCAAAATATAAGCAAATTGCCCAGGCACTAGGACTCGGGGGGAGTCTCAGGGGCTTCTGGTACAAGCCATATAAACACAGGGGAGAAGTAACCAAGCAGCATAAGAATGATCCTTTTTGTATTATCTGAAAAGATAAGATTTAAAAGAAGACGAAAGGTGCAAAGGCTGAACCGTAAGGCAAGTGCTCGAAAAGACCACTTTAAGGTTCAAAAGGCAATATTAATTGCAGCGCTACCAGTCCTTGCCTGCCTGAGTCTGTATTTCTGCTGATATTCTTGGAACATAGGAGCTTTATGCATGTGGTTTTCTAGGCTGAAAAACAAATAAACATTTTCCCTTCTGTGTAACTATATTATCCGTGAACATTAAATCTGGAGATCACGTCTTTTACCCTGCCCCACCAGCCTTTGCCACTTGAGCAAGCACTATAGTGAGACATCACTCGGAACGTGGCTCACACCAGTGGGATACTCGCTGGCACTGGTTTCAGAGGTGTTTGCTGGCAGCAGATATTTGGTGAGAGCTTTGATTTCCATCCCCTTAACCCTAACCCTAACCTTCATCACCAAAGCCCATGGCATAGAGGGATAATTGAATCTTTTCAGCATTTGGTATTCAGCTCTGCATTTCAAACTTACTTTGCCTTACATACAATGCATTAATTTTCAAATAAACCAGCGTTTATTTCTGTGACCATTTCCACCAAGCTATGTATAGCACTGTTCACTCTGCATGCCTCCCTCGCACCGTATCACACCGTGTTATGCCTGCCTATGTCCCTGCATGGCATTTCTGAGCTGCAGGAGGCAGGTACGACACCTCGTTCCTACGAGCTGCCTGTTACCACAGAGGTCCAAATGGGCATTTGCAGCTCTTCCTTCCAGGAATCTGCGGCTGGTTGCTATAGTGATAAACAAGTTGGCTTATTAGGCAAAGAACAAAGCACTAGGGAAAATTATTCCAAAATGGCCTATGTGCATACATAAACATACAATCTTCTTCTTTGTCAGCTCGGGCAGCTGGTTGCTTGTTGATGGAACAGCACAGAGCCCGTGTACACTATTTTAGCCTGGTCTCTGCTGCCTGTCTTTTCTGACACGCAGCGTCCTGTTTGTGAGCGTGGGGTGCAGGGCCTCCACTTCTGAGTCGGATGATTAAACTTCTTGGGGTCTTCCACAACTGGACAGTGTAGGAAAACATGTTCTCCTAGAAAAAGTGTTAGGTGATCTGATGAGACTGAAATAAGTCTGAGGGAGCAGAAGAGGACAGAAGAAATCATGCTTTTGCTGCATCCTGCGCTGTGGCTTCCTTTTATTTTCCCTTTCTTTGCCCCTTGTTGATGACAATATACCCCTACGCAAACACTAAGGGTGGCAATCTGTGCCTATCAGATGGCAGGACATTACTCTCTCAGTAGGATGCCTGGCTTAAGCACCGGTCCTTTGAGCCTTCACTAACGTATAATAAACCTGTTCTCATTCAGATCCCTAGATACACAGTGACTCCTCAGAGATCAGGCTTGTGCCCTTGAGTACAGAGCAGACAGTGGATGCTCTTTGACCCTCCTTTGAGGTGCAGTGCCAATGCTCATTTTTGGGGGGCTAATCACACATTTTGATTGACTAAGTGATGCCAAAAGGTGTAAAAGAAAACACTAGAAACTACACTGACATTTAATTCAGACAGCCAAGCTAGTGTTTTGCCTGCTGTGATTTGAGTCACCTGGTATCTGGTCTTACCCATCACAGAATTAGATGCCTTTGCATGCCAGAGCTGATTACCCACCTTCAGTTATCACCAGCCTCTGCTGTTGAAAGAAAACCACTAAACAGCCCAAGGAAGTGCACTTTCCCTGGGTTTAATCTATTCGGTTATAGGCATATGAAATAGGAACTATTTCTCTGCAGTGTTTTATCCACTACTTAAAAATAATTGCACATTTTTATATGTTTATCCAACTGGTTTTGCTTCTGCTTCCCACAGGACCATTGCAGTTCTATCAGCTGCGGAAACTACAAACCAATGAATTTTCATAGCTTTATTTCAAATGCCATCTATAAATCTGACTGTCTTCCCAATATCTGAAAAAGAACAGCCTTTAATGTTGCACCTATCTTGAGCAAATCCTGGTGTTCAGAAATTGAAGGGAAATTCAAATGGAGCAAGCAAAAGGCTTGGCCAGTTTGCCTCTCATTCTCCCCCATGGCATGTCCAGTGGCGAGGCTGGGTAGGTAGGCTGGGTGGCATTAGCAGGGTCTAGATGGAGCTGTCTGGTGGGTGGGTGACCTGAGCAGTGGAGGGAGAAACAGCAAAAAACTGAGTTGTTTTCAGGAAAGTGAAACAGTGCATCTATGGCACAACTACAGCAACTCCCCACCATGCCTATCCCCTCCTACAGATGTTGGAAAGACTGCAACCAATGAAGAAGAAAGAAACTGAGGGACACAACTGCTGATTAGCATTACAATCCCTTCTGACTTTGTCCAGACACAAGATTTAAGACTCTGCAGTATGCTCCAGTTTGAAAAAACCCTCCATGGGCCTGTGGAGAATGTTCCCAGGAATGAGATTTCTTTTGTATGTATATGCACACTGGCACACACACGCTGTGTCAAACGTTCTGCTGCCAGAGCCAGGCATCCTCCCCTGGTAAGAAGCACAAGAAACTGAAGTAGAGGTGGTTTGTTTTGGTTTTTGTAAAGCAAATGAAAAACTGGGTGCCAAGTCCTCACACATCTCTGACAAAAATCTTTGGGGAACAGAGGCAGTAATCAGCAATACCATAATGGATGTGCCAAACCATATACTACTGCAAACAAACAATTCTGGACCAGATCCTGAAGAGTAATGCCTGCCCACATGCTCTGATACAACCCAAAATATGCACTGTACTGCATACTGCGTGTAAAACCATAGGAACAGCCTGAGTCACACAATGATTGGTACCATCCATCACAAGTTAGAAACTCGTCCTCTGTTTCAGAGTTGCACCTGAGGCCTCAAATCAAATGTGACAATTTTTATAATAACCAGGGCTAAGGTGTTTGGCAGAAAAAGCTATCTCTATAGACAGTTTGTCCCCACAAATGGAGTCATTATTTGACTGGGTTACTCCAATTTCCAAAGAAAGAACATTTTGCTTTGCTTATCAAGAAGCAACAGTTTAATAGATAGCATTTGGCTTGCATGTAGTGCCTTATTATCTTTCACCTTTCCATCTGAGATCATCTGTACCTAAAGCTGATAGAAAATGCCTCTGCATTATTTGGTATCACACATGATGTACAAACCCCAAGCCTGCTCTGTGGCACGTGAAAACATGTTACAGTGGCTCTGGGATAAAAATACAGTTATTGTGATTTGTTGTCATATTTGTTGTCATCATTCAGCCTGGAGAAGAGAAGGCTCTGCGGAGAGACCTTAGAGCAGCCTTCCAGTACCTAAAGGGGGCCTACAGGAATGCTGGAGAGGGACTTTTTACAAGGGCGTGTAGTGATAGGACAAGGGGAAATGGCTTTAAATTGAAAGAGGGGAGATTTACATTAGATATTACGAAGAAATTCTTCATTGAGAGGGTGGTGAGACACTGGCACAGCTTGTCAGGGGAAGCTATGGATGCCACATCCCTGGCAGCGTTCAAGACCAGGTTGGACGGGGCTTTGAGCAACCTGATCTAGTGGAAGGTGTCCCTGCCCATGGCAGGGAAGTTGGAGCTACGTGATCTTTAATGTCCTTCCAACCCAACCCATTGTGATTCTATGCTCAAACTGTCGAGTGTCTCCTAGATTAGACATTACAGGTCTTGCGTATAGTTAGAAGCAGTAACTGCTATGTTAGCAAGTGTGCAGGAACACAGTTACCAACTTTCAGGAACACAATTAAAGAGATGGAAGAACACAAAATAGTGCATCGAGACACCTCCCTGCTGCTGAGTTAGTGTCTGCACTCCTTCCTAAACTGCTGCAATGACAGTCAGCAGTGCCTCTTACTGCCTTCATCAAGGTCTTATAGTCATAAACTATTAAGTATTCTCCCTGGGCTAAGCTCTGAATACAACACGCAAGTCCACTAGAGATAGTAATTTTGGATTAAAAATAACAAAAGGCATTTTTCAATATTATAGTATTTCTGGCTATAAAGAGTGTAAATTAAACACATCCATTTGTAACCCTTAGTTTCTAGGTTCTGCCCCAAAATGTTTTTAGGGTCCTGACATGGGATCCTAGAATACCTGGAAGTGACTAGCTTCAAACTGACTTTTCCAAATGACTACTGAGTTTCAAACAAGAGTGAGCAACAGCTTTGTGGTGTGTTGCTTTAATACATATTTTCACATTATTTGAACAAATTATCTCTATAAATAGGATTGTACTGTAAATGAGAAAACAGTGGTAAAGTCAGTCATTGGAGAAAGACAGTGGTGAGGTGATTGTCCTTTAGATAAACTGCATCAGCACAAACGAGGCAACAGTAATTTCATGTGTGAGATGTTTCTGATTTGGATATATTGAACTATTTATGCCCGCTGCATTCCTCCGTATTACTTCATTAATCATGTAACAACCCTTCCTCTCCTTCAAGAAACATGCTAACTCCAATTAGCTCTTTGCCACACAGATGTTCCTTCATTTGGATGTTCAGTGCTTGGTCCGGTGTCACCCTCACTTTGACATGGATTTCAGCTTACATTGCTTCATTTCAGTGTCCTCTCTGTGTGCGAGCCCTCTGGGTTAATATGTCCTTTTAAGTAACAAATTGATTGCAGATAGATAGAGATGATAAATATACATGGTGTCCACATTATCTGCATTCGTTATACACATGCAAATGTGAAGGATGCATATAAACCAGAAACAAAAGCAGTAGTTTCAAGCCAAGGAGGCTGGTGTGAAGACGTGACCGATTTCTCTACCCCACACTATTCCTACCGATAAATCAATGCATCAGCCATGAGTCACTGTTTCTTATCTCAAATAGTCCACAAGTCTATGAGACCATGATTCGATTTGCTTTCAAGGGTAAACGTTCTAACCAGAGGATTACAGAGAATTTGGTAATGTGTGAAGACTGATCCCGTGCCTCTGTGGCTTTATGCAACTTGAAGTTTTAAAAGCGTATTTAAGCTGTAAGCATGTGTTTAGTTATGACAGCAGGGAGTGTTGAAAAATGCATTGGAAACTTTCCTGCTAGGGAAGGGCTCGTCAGGGGTTGCACGTTGTGCATTTCACGTGTGTCGCTGCACCTGATGAATGGCTTTGTCTCAAAATACAGACTGGTGGATTATTATAAAATTCTCATGTTACAGTGCTTTTTAAGAAGGTGCTCGCAAGCCCACCTGATTTATAGGGAAGCAGCACAACAAGAAAAAGGGGGGATGCGGTTCAGGCGAGCGCGGGCGCGCAGGGCACCGGCTGGGGTCACCGGCGCCTCCGTCGGGGCAGCAGACGGGCGGGCGGCCCCGACGGACACAGCGGAAAACCGAGGGGAACCGTACTAAGCGGCCGCTTATGTACAACTTCTGCGGAGCTCAAAAATACTCCTCCGACACAAACATGAAGCGAGCGGCTCCGAGGGGTAAGTACTCGGGCTCGTACCTCCCCGCCCCCAGCCCCGCCCGGCCCTGCCTGTCTTGCGGCCGGCGCTGTCCCGCAGAAGGTGTCCCGGACGTCGGCAAAGTTGGCGCTCACGGCGGGGGAAGGAACCACGGCCGCCGCCCCCCGAGGGCACCGAACTCAGGGCACCGAACTCAGAGCCCCGCGTGCCGCCGCTTTCCCCGCCCGGCGGCACCCGGGGAAGCAGCCGGAGCGGAGCGGAGCGGGGCGGGGCTGGAGCTCCCCCCCGGCCCCCGCCCGCGGGAGCCCTCCCCCCCTCCCGCCCTCCCCTCTCCGCCTCCGCGCACAGCCAGAGCCGCCCGGGGAAGCGGCGGAGAAGCATCTTTTCCCGGGAGCCCCGCCGAGCCTCGGCCGCGACGGCGCGGCGCCCCCAGCCCGGCTATGCTGAGGGAGGAGGAGGCGGCGGAGCAAGGGCGGCCGCTCACGGAATAGAGGCGCAGCGGGAGCGGGGCAGGGCAGCTGCCCCGCCGGACTGCCGCAGGGCACTGCGGGGCTCCGCGACCCGCAGGAGGAAGCGCTTCCCGCCCCGCGGAGGAGCGCGGTCGAGCCGAGGGGCAGCCCAACCGCCCGCCGCG
>JASSUY010003965.1:8651-25934 GCA_032466535.1 Forpus xanthops | reverse complement strand
GGGAGTTGCATTCTTTTGATTCTCCTTCCCATTTCCCCGGGACTGGGGAAGAAAGAGGGGGAAGTGAGTGAGCGAGCGATTGCATGAGTTTGAAAGCCTTAAACCACGACAAGGTGCTAAATTTCCCCCCTATTTCTCTATGGTTTATGATGGAGTACTACTGTTTACATCTAGAATCCAAACTTGTCCACACACATAACTATGAACTCAACAGTTGATATCGCTTACAAGTGAAATTACCAACCATCACCTTAGGTAACAACACTGATCCAATCTTTTATCTCCCAAAACAGGAGTGCTAAAAAGTTCTAAACATAGTAACAAGAGGGATGAATATTTTACTTTTTTGTTTTTTTTTCAATCCAGCAGCAACCACAGCAGTTCTAATGCAGATAAAACACTGCTGGGTCCAACTGAAGCCATGGCATCATAAAAGTCAAAGCGAATCTAATCAACATGATGTGGAAAATAGGGTAGCAGCTGGTCCATCTAGAATAGGACTCTCAGTGCTGCCAAAACTAATCAGTACTAGGTCACCATTGTAATCTTTTTCCAATCAGGGACAACCGTGGTTTCAATATTGCAACAACATTAACAGAAACAAAACAATCTGAATGTGGTACTGTCAACACATTCATAAATGGAAACTGTTTTTTAAGGCACAGTGTTGAACTCATACCTTGGTGGGCTGTAGACAGGATTTTAGCATCTCTGCAGGAAACTGAAGATAGTTGTGGTACACTTAGGCATATCTGTGCTAAACTGCTAAAACACTTTAAAAAATGTTTAAAGCACAACTATCACCTTTTATTAATGACATATATGTGTTCCAGTGAATCACACATACTAATGCCGTAAGATTAGCCACCTTACCACTTCATTGCTAGTACCACGGGCTAGACAAAACACTCATTTCAACTTCTAATAAGCTTTGCCAAAAACATTTAGCAGCACTTCACCTCTACTTACAAACAGGTGTATTTTTCCGATACATTTATTCAAACACCACTTGTATTTCTCAGTATAAAAGTATAAACTTACTTCGGCTAAAAAAAAATCCCTATCTGTTTTCACTAGAGCAAGGGTTGGCTGCGGTTGCTGCTGCTCCAGGAGAGGAAGAGAGCAGCAGATCATTTCACACGCCGAGCTCACCGGGAGAGCAAAGCCAACATCCCCGCTTCCCACCACCGCCAACTCCCGGGCGTGACCGCTGCCTGGCTCCACCCGGGAAGGGGTGGAGCAGGGGAGGAGAGGCAAAGGGCTGTACCCCCACACCGACACCCGTCCCGCTATCTCACTGTTTAGCTCCGCCTCTCTAGCTATCTCCTCCTGCTTACCCGCTGGGGCCGCTGAGTCGCGGGTGGTGTTGCTCCCCGACCTCGGGCTTCTCGCTTGCCTCGGCGCCCGCCTCCTCGGTGTCCGCGAGCACCGCCTCTTCCCCGGCTCTCGTTTCCGCCGTGGCAGTCCCGGCTACTTCCTTCAGCCGCCGCATCGGCTGCCTTCTCCGCGCCGCTGGGCCGCCGGCGGCCATGCCGGCCACCTTCCCTGCGGGGCAGGCCGCCGCCCCGCTCAGCCTGCATGGTCAGGCTAAGTGCTTCCCACGCGGCGGCTGAGGCCGGGCCGGCCTGTGCAGTGCTGGTCCCCGCCTACTCCCGGAAAGAGGCCTCCTGCGGAGGGCGAGAGAGAAATGGCGGCGCTGCGCCGCGCCCGCCTCCTCAGCAGCGCCCCCTGTCTGCGGCACCGGCGGCCGCAGTACGAGCGCTGCTCCGGGCCTCCGCTGCGGTTCTGGCGTTGCTGGCGGAGGGGACTGGCGAGCGGCCCCGCTCTTCCTGGGGCGAGCCCCTGGCCGGCGCCTGGGGATTGTTCTCCTGCGTACCCTCTGCAGATAGCTTTCTAGGTGTGTTTCAACCAGAACTGTGTTTAATGTATAGAAAACAGCAGTCATAGCTAAAGCCATTTAAACCATGGCCTTCTGTTTAGGTTCTTAAGGTCATCGAGTCCAACCATTAATCTGACACTGTGAAGTCCACCACTAAACCGTGTCCCTAAGCACCACATCTACACTTCTTTCAAATACTTGCAGGGATGGCCACTCAAACAGTTCCTTGGGCAGCCTGTTCCTATGCCTTGACCAATGCCTTTCAGTGAAGAAATTTCTGCTAATATCCAGTCTAAATCTCCCCTGGCACAAACTGAGTCATTTTCTCTTGTCCTGTCACTTGTTGTGTGGGACACAAGACCAATATCCCACGCACACTACAACCTTCTTTCAGGTAGTTGTAGAAAACAGTAAGATCTCCCTTAAGCCTTCTCCAGGCTAAACAACCCCAGTTTGCTCAGCCATTGCTCATAAGACCCTTTCGCAGCATCATTGCCCTTTTCTGGACCTGCTCCAGCATCTAAGCGTCTGCTTTGTAGTGAGTGGCCTAGAACTCAACACAGTATTTGAGGTGCAGCCTCACCAGTGCTGAGTACAGGGGGATGATCACTGCCCTGGCACTGCTGGCCAGATTTTTTGATACAAGCCAGGATGCTGTTGGCCTTCTCGGCTGTTTGGGCACAAGGTGGTTCATGTTCAGCCAGCTGTCAGCCAATACTCCCCCAGATCTTTTTCTGCCAGGCAGTTCTCCAGCCACTCTTCCGCAGGCCCGTAGCATTGCAAGGGGTTGTGACCCAAGTGCAGGACGTGAAGTTAGCTGTGCACAGCAAATGAGGGAAAAAGTGACTGGGTCCCAGCTGACAGGATGGAGCACACAAGTCTGCGCTGCATGAAGTATGTGTCCTCTGCTGCCTCTTGAGGATCGGCTTGCTCTGAGGAGGTAGCACAGGACACAGAAGCACCTTTGTGTCATAGAGGAAGGCCAGTTTATGCTGTTCTGCTTGAACTAGTCCAGGCACCCGTGCTGTCCTGAGGAAAGTTCAGTGATCACTCTTGAGCATGCAGGCTGTGATTTGACAGCACACATTAAAACATCAGTCTGGTTTTGTAGGGTTTTTAAACCTTAGTCCTTACAGCAAAATGTGATTACAACTCCCAGACTATGAAATCATGAACTGTTGTGTCTGTGCACTACTGCACAAGGGCTTCTTAGTTCTAGGGCATACTGTGCAGCAAATCAGTAGATCAGCTTAGTATGAGTCCAGTGCAACACAAGCAAATAAATGAAGTAATCAGGAGCAGCACTGGCAAGCACATTGCAAAGACATCTAAATGACTCCTTGTGCAGCTAGCACAGGTCTGGCAGACCCAGTGCTGAGCCAGAGCTAATAAAACCTGGCAAACTCAAGCTGCGCCAGCATCTGTGGTGCAATTAATCTGTGACACGAACAATCTGCCTGCAGATAACTGTAAGATGACTATATGTACAAATTTAACCACTCACTTTAGTTAATACTTACAGCTACATTGAAAAAAAAAATATATTTAGCAACAAATAGCAAATATCATAACAACTCACAAGCATGAAGTTCATGCATTGATGATGAAAGACAGCAAAGTCATGATACTGCACATGTGCATTTTGATTTTCTAATTTAATTTTGATCTCCCTATTATCATCTCTTATGATCGATAATTAACATAAATGATGTAATCATAGAATCATAGAATAGTTAGGGTTGGAAAGGACCTTAAGATCGTCTAGTTCCAACCTCCCTGCCGTGGGCAGCAACACCTCTCAATAAACCATGCCATCCAAGGCTATGTCCAGCCCAGCCTTGAACACTGCCAGTGATGGAGCATTCACAACTTCCCTGGGAAACCCATTCCAGCACCTCACCACCCTTACAGTAAAGAATTTCTTTCTCATATCCAATCTAAACTTCCCCTGTTTAAGTTTGAACCCATTACCCCTTGTCTTATCACCACAGTCCCTCATGAAGAGTCCTTCCCTAGATGATCTTAAGGTCCTTTCCAACCCTAACTATTCTATGATTTTATAATTCTATGACAAGAATGGCCAACATGGCAAGAAGAGACCTTTGCATACTAGCAGCTTAGCTACCATCAATTTTTATAGGCATCACAGTAAAACATCTCATTAGGGAGGGAAGACTTTGCATGATGATAATGAGAGTACTTTCTGTTTAGAAGTTAATTATAGTTTCTATACTATATTACCAGTGTTTGTCCTGCCCATGTCCGTTCAAACCAAGAACAACTGTGTCAGAACAGCAACAATTTCTGCTTATCCTGTTGCTCTGAAGTCTGCAGTCCACATGGGGTAGCTTTGGCTGTCCTTCCTCCTAAATTCTGACCTTTGGAAGGGACAAGAAACCAGCAGTGAAGAATGTAGGAAGGGATGGACATGAGAGGCATGTGTGCATTAATAAAATGACAGTGGTGCCATTTATGCCTTTTGCTGCTTATGAAAGTATTGAATTGTTTTTGCTGTGTTTCTTGTCATTGTGGCCTTTCATTGCTGCTTCCACTTCAGTTCACTGCTTTTGGTCAACCCTGCCATTCAGTTACCCACACTACCCAAACTAAACTTCCACATCTGGTGCAATCAATGTCCTCTGTGCTGAGATCTCTTAGTAAAGAAGTCTTTCCTTATCTGTTTTTCCAAAACATCTTAACATTGCCTCCTTCCTTAACTCAAGGATTCCTCCTCAATTGCCCCAAGCACTTTTAACACCATATTGTTTCCTGCTGCCACAATGCCAGCATGGTTCCTAATTCCCCGTGCATCCTCATTTCCTCTTAGTCTCTTTCTGTTGTTGGTGATTTCTCCAAATTTTCCAAAGATAATTTTTGAAATTTTGCATGGCACTGTTGCAAACAATACAGTGATTCACCGTCTTACTGCACTGCAAAACTTTAATGTCTGTCTTTACGAACACGTAGAGCGTCCCCTAAGATATCCAGAATACAAGAGCAGGCGTGATTGACTGTCTTAAGAAACAATAGTTGTTTTGATTGCATTTAGAAATGTGTTAAGGTGACATTGTCCAAGAATGTACATTTGTGTTGCTTAGTTATGTTCATAGTGGTAGAAACAATAATCAAAATGCAAAAAGAGAGAACAAATAATTTGAAAGATTATTTTGCAAGTGTTTTATGGTAATTCTAATGGAACTCTGTGCTATTTAATGAGCTCTTTTCTTTTTCTGTTTTTATCTTTCATGTTTGCAGCTATCTCCAAAAGAATATTTTTGAGTACAGTAAACAATATGCAGCAGTGCTAGGATCCTGATGACAGTATATAAAGAACAAGAATGGAAGTAAATTTCTTCAGCAATTCCACTGTGGTAAACAGTTCATCCATCAACCATAAGCAGTTAGAAGGGCATAGCCTCTGGGAAGTCATTACTATTGCAACTGTAACTGCAATTGTAAGCTTAATAACCATAGTGGGAAATATTCTTGTGATGATATCATTCAAGGTTAACAGTCAGCTGAAAACTGTCAACAATTATTACTTGCTCAGCCTTGCCTGTGCAGATCTAATCATTGGAATATTTTCTATGAACCTTTATACATCCTATATACTCATAGGCCATTGGTCTCTTGGAAGCCTTGCCTGTGATCTTTGGCTAGCACTGGACTATGTAGCTAGCAATGCCTCAGTAATGAACCTCCTTGTCATCAGCTTTGACAGATATTTTTCTATCACAAGACCTTTAACTTACAGAGCCAAACGCACACCCAAAAGAGCTGGCATCATGATTGGTCTGGCTTGGGTAATTTCCTTTGTGCTATGGGCACCTGTGATCTTGTGCTGGCAGTATTTCGTGGGTGAACGAACAGTACCACCTGAAGAGTGTCAGATACAGTTTTTATATGAGCCTATCATTACCTTTGGTACTGCAATTGCTGCTTTTTACATTCCAGTGTCCGTGATGACCATTTTGTATTGCCGCATCTATAAAGAGACAGAGAAACGCACCAAGGACCTTGCTGAACTGCAGGGTTCAGAGTCTGTGGCAGAGTTTGAGATGATAAAGCCTCAGAAAGCATTCCTGAAGTCTTGCTTCAGTTGCAAGCAACAAAACTTAGTCAAAAGAGAGAGGTGTCAGGCTTCCTGGTCTTCATCTAGTCGAAGTACATCAGCTACAGTGAAAGCCTCTCAGGCAGCAAGTACTTGCATCGACTGGGCTAAGGCTGACCAGTTAACCACCTGCAGCAGCTATGCATCTTCAGAAGAGGAGGATAAGCTTGCCACAGATTCAGTTTTCCAAGTAACTTACAGAAGTCCCTCTAAAGGTAAGGCAGAAGAGTTTAATGAGAGTACAGATGTTGTCAAACATCAACCTGAAGAAAATGATTTTGAGAACCAGAAGTACTTTTTGTCACCTGCTAAAGGCCACATACAAAAAAGTAAAAAATGTGTGGCCTATAAATTCCGGTTGGTGGTTAAAGCTGATGGCACCCAGGAAGCCAACAATGGTTGCCGTAAAGTGAAAATAACTCCCTGTCCTGCAGCTCTGTCAAAGGATCCTTCCATCAAGAGCATGGATCCAAATATAAATAACCAAATCACCAAAAGGAAACGGATAGTTCTTATAAAGGAACGCAAAGCAGCACAGACTTTAAGTGCCATACTTTTGGCTTTTATTATCACATGGACTCCCTACAATATCATGGTTTTGATTTCCACATTCTGCTCTGACTGCATTCCGCTGACACTGTGGCACCTTGGATATTGGCTGTGCTATGTGAATAGCACTGTTAATCCCATGTGTTATGCCCTCTGTAACAAAACTTTTAGGAAAACTTTTAAGATGCTGCTATTCTGCCAGTGGAAGAAGAAAAAAGTGGAAGAGAAACTATATTGGCAAGGCAATGCCAGAGTGCCATAATTTACACCTATATAAGGGATAAGGGGGGGAAATAGATATTGATGTAACCTAGTAAATTTGGTCTAAATCTGTCTTTTCAAAATTGCTTTATATGTCTAAGGGTTAAAAAAAATTACCAAAAAAAAATATTTTGCATGAAAGTAGTGTGTATGGGATAAAGAAGTCAGTGGCTGCTGCGAGCAACACAGGGTGGTTTTGATTATGCAGTAAATCTGCATTGAAGTTATTATGCTTGGGTTCTTCTTTCTTTCAGTTTCTTTCAATCTGAGAGTATACGGGGTAAATAATAAACTACTAGAAATTCAAGTGGATGGTCATCCAGTCATCCAGTCTATCTCCCTGTGGTGCAGAACTGTTTCTCCCTACTGTTCCTTTCTAGTGCATTGTCTGCTTAGCTTTCAGTGTTCTAAGTCACCAAACAACAGAGCTCCTACTGAGGTGTTTGAGACTTTCTACCTGCTGTTGTAATGAAACAAGTACTATTTAAAGAGGGAAATGCTGTCATCCACGATCCTAAATAGGGAGATTCATAGCACTCCAAATGAACACACATATTGTAGGAGAATGTAACACTGAGAAAATTTCCACTTTAAGGACGACTTTTGCGGAGACATAGGAAGGGCTTGTAGTGGAGGAAATAGATGATCTATTTTGTATATGAGGAAGCCAGTTCCAATTTCAGTTCCATTATGCAAGTCACTGTCACCTCTCAAAAATGGCAGATACTTCCAAGTTTCTCAATTTTCCAATGACTCTGAAGGAAATTTTAAAATCTTGATGTGATAATGTCAATTCATATCAGAACTGACTGTAAAGCATAATGGACATAGTCTGTGTATTTTACAGCACAAGGAAAGTCTCTTTTTGCAATCTCCTTTGTTGCACTTCTCCTTGTTCCAATATCCCATTGCTGATGGAATGGTGCAAGAAGAGAAAACAATATGTATTGATGCCCTGTGCATTTTTGAATATGTTATGAAACTACTACAAGCAGTGACAGAGTTGGCATCTCTGAAAAAAAAAAAAAAAAAAGGTTTTTTAGTAATTTTTTAATATTTCTATAAAACTATTAAGGAGATTTTGCACCTTCATAGCACTTTATATCTTCAAGTAGCTTTACAAATATTAGTTAATGTCAGGTGTTTGCAAACAGAAGCTATCTTCAGTCACTATCTTTTGGTCCAGCAGAACTGTATCTGCTGCTGTACTGGGGGCTGGAGTCAGCCCTTCAGCTGGCTGTGGCTTCTGGGACTGGGCTGTTCTGGCCTACATACAATGAGCTGAGGCTCTGGCTACTAGCTGAGGTTTGAGGGGGCTTTGAGTGTGTGGTGAGGATCCTCCTGTGTCAGGGTGGAACAGCAGGTGCCTGTCTGATGTCTGTATTGAATTGTCAGGAGTCCTGCATCATTGACTGAGCAGAAGGCCATTGGTGCAGAGCTGGTGCCCCAGATCCTTGCAGTGAGAGCAAACATGAAGCCTCAGAAAAGGCCATGAGAAAACACAGTTAGTGGCGACAGGAGTCATAAGGACTGAAATCCTAAAGTAGACAAATATTTATAAAGTTCAGATTCAGTTCTAGCCTTTCTATCAAATTCTGAGTGAGTAGCCCTGGAATATTAGTTTGGGCCAATCTTCATATTAAATCTAATATATGCTTTAGTGGGACACGGCAGTAGTGACATGACCCAGTTGCACATTTCATGGATTGTATTAATCATCCTGCATGTATCATTGCTTTCTGTGAAATTGTTCATATTAATTTATTAAATTATTGTACCATCAAAATGTTGCTGTACAGATAAATAATTCTTCCATGTCAACAACTGCAGTACAATTAATTAATATTTTTTATCCCCAGTCTCCAAAGGGGAAAATTGTGTCAGTGAAAGGTTAGCAGTCAGTAATGTAAAAATATGTTCTCTAAACTCAGATGATTGCTTTTGTAACAGACCATACTGTGCCTATTATTTTTGTGCATTAACATATGATTGCTTATTAAAGGAAAGTAAGGGTCTTTATATAAAGACTTCTTCATCAACTCTCCTCTATCACAATCCAGAGCTTTTCCTGTGCACAGTAACTATGTACACGTTTGTTACTATAGTGGGTTTATTTTGTATTACACTGGATCATGTTTTCAGTAAACTGCTTGATTTTTAGCAAATGAATGTGTCCCTGTGTGGCACAAGCTGCAGTTAAAGGCAAAATTTATGAGCTAGTGAGAGTTCCTGCTAGCTACAGTGTTGTTGCTAAAGTAAAGCATTGGCTTCTACTGAAATTAAATGGGATACTTTTTGTTGGCTTCGGCTTCTGTTGAACAGTGTTCTGTAGGTGTTTATGGACTTTGTGCTCAGTAAATTTATTATAATACACAGTGATGGCTGCAACAAAGTTGGTTCAATGTATTTGTGAAATATGTGCTCAATCTATGCTGCTAGCACTTCACCATGTAAGATGTGAAGACATTACATGGCCTTACATAGCCAAACATGGGTACACTGTAAATACCTGGAATTGTATAAAGAAGTGTATGTTGCTTTATTGTCATGTGGGATGTTTATTCTTAAAAAAACCTCAAAATCACAAGCAGAAAAATGTGATCCTCATCAGACTGTCAGTTAGTACTTAATTATATTTTGTTTTCAAATTATATTTTGTACCTTTAAAAAATATTGTGGACTTTTACAGTGTAGAACAACCTTGTTATCTGTATTTCTGTCCTTTTAATGAACCTTATACTGATCCTGTAATTGATTATGGTCATGGTCAGGGACTGGTGAAAACAACTTCTTTGTAAAAAATACATATTATTTATACATAATCATATACACACACACATATGTATGTATGCATTTATTTATTGTCAATACAGATGCATAAATATACATCCCTAACTAAGGTTTTCAGAGACACAGCACCTTTAGTATTTTTGAATATTGAATTTTCTCACAAACTGGGGCATCATTTTTGTGCCTCCCTTTTTATACATACCATACACATTCCAGATCTCCATAAATCATTAAGTAACATTCATTTTCTGTACATATAATTTATGTTTGTAGGTAAATACTTGGAAGAGTTCACAGAATTTTTAAATGGGTATAGAACACCTAGTTACAATTTTGCATCTTCTGTGACTAGCACAGAGTGAAGAGTTTTGCAATGGACAGAAAGTCAAGATAGAATATAAATGCACAGGTTTCCTTTATAGAAAAAGTCCTGTTAACTGAGGAAGGATGAAATCAAAAGGGTTATAGAGAAAATGCTGTAAGAACCTGTAAAATATGATGAAATGTATCTTGCCATTAATTATATAATTCAGTTGCAAATTATGCTTATCCTGCTCAACTATGCATGTCAATTAGTAACTGCTGTTAATTGTTGAAAGTTATTTTTACGTGTGGATTTTTATTCCTCATCTGTATTGTACTGATAATGGGACCTCTACTGGCATATATGGGCCTGAGGAGTCTAGATGCAGAGAGAGTGATACATTTCAAGGCACAATCCTTAATTGTACTTCCTTATCACCCTTTAGATATTGTTCCAGTTTTAGAGCTGAGTGTCATGAAAAGTCCCCATCTCTAATTTAATTATTCTGTTTTATCTCCCACAAAGGGCTTTTTTCAGAAATGTGTAACACTGCCTCCTTGTCATATTTGATAGGCAACCTGACCATTGTAATCCAGGAATTTAGTAAGGTCTACTGAAACAGGCACCATCACTGAGCAAGATCTGGAGAAGTACTTGTTGAGAAGAAAACTTTTGAAGGATTTTAAATGTCTAGTTGTTTGGGGAAGACTGTCTTGTTTGATCTATCAGCAGATACATGAGTAAACTAATGGCATTTAGTAGCTAATGGCCTATTACTCAATAGTACTATTTACTCAATTTAGTGTTGAGTAAAAGGTAGCAGTTTTACTGAGACTAATTAAACCTGAAGTTCCTGATCTGGTACATAGCCCAGCAGTGCCTAGTAAACATTTACCAAAATGGAAAAAACAATTGCACCCTCCCTTTCTGAAACCACTAACAGTCATAGATCATCTGGCTTCCAGTTTTGTGCTTTCACATCAAGGTTACTGAAAACATATTTTTGGAAGGTGTGTAAGAATATGGCTATATAGCCAAGAATTAAAATAAAAGCTATGGGAGACTGGCAGCACTTGGGTGACTTTCTTGTATTGTCATTACAACTTCTGAGGCAACCTGATAGAGTTAAAGCAGAACTCACGTTAAATTGACTCAATGACATAAACTCAATTCAGCCACTGTTTCTTCCCCTGTCACACTTTCT
Organism: Forpus xanthops; assembly: GCA_032466535.1. NCBI lineage: Eukaryota > Metazoa > Chordata > Aves > Psittaciformes > Psittacidae > Forpus > Forpus xanthops. Next base: position 14,836 of record JASSUY010003965.1, on the reverse strand, counting down.
TCTTTGAACACAATTTTAGAGGAGGAAAAATTCAGATGCTGTGAAATAGACATGTATGCTATACTGGCCTCAGCCACATCACAGATGTGTAGCTCTTTCTGAAAATGTTGCAGTGCATTGTAAAAAATAAAAATTCCTCTCTTGGCTTTTGCACTTTCTAATTAATTTCTCTTGTAAGTGAGTCTGGCAGTCTTGGACTTCTCAAAACACATTACATTCTTTTTTGTGGGAGGTAATTTTCAATCTAAAATTTAATTAAAATTAAAGTTTTAAATTAAAAAGCAGGGGTTTGCCAGTATGTGTTGATCGGCTTTCTGTAACTGAAATATCTAAGAAAACATAAAAGATAATCTAATTATTATTCTGACATTTATATCATGCAACAATGAAAACTTCAGTTGTTATTCAGCTTTTCCAGTCATACAGAAATGTGTGAAGTAACCTAGACAGCTGTAAAAGAAAACAAGTTCTTCAGGATTATCAAAATTGGAATCCTTTTATTTATTATTTAAAAAAAGGTGAATTTACCTTGAAATTTAAAGATTCTCTCTTTATTTTATAATCAGAAAGAAGGTGCTGTTTAAATAAACTTTGAGTTTAAATTAAAACTCAAGGTTGACTGCCAAAATAATTGAAGCTAGCAAATATGAAATAAAGGCAACACTTTTATTTTCTCACAGTGATACTGAAAAAAAGAGAAAGCTGAAGCACATCATGGGAGAAGCAACAGTCAAAACATGGTAAATAAAGTGCAGGAATATCCAGGAAAAAAAAAAAAGGAGCAGTAAGTAAATAATTGCAAAATCAATTTGATTGTTTTAAAAATGTGTTCACCGAGTTTCTTGAAGAAAAGTTCAGAGGAATTGTAAGTTTTGGATTAGCAGCTTTCAGTGGAAAAGCTGATTATTCCATTAGCTCTGGGTCCTTTAAAAAGAAGGAAGAAAAGTCTATGCTGAATACTTCAGTATGTATGGCATAATTAAAAAGCTAAGAGTCAATGAAGGGCAAAAGAAGCCATTGGAGATGAGGCTAATTCCAGTTTTATATATTAAAGTACCTTTCACTAAAGATAAAAAGGAAAGGGCTAATGCTGTCCTATAGTACACAATACTCTCCAATGTGTGTTTTGTAAATGTAGGTACTTCACTGGATATTTCCTTCTTGCATGGTATGTGAAGATGTGCAATTATAAGAGAACAACATTCATACTGGAGCAAAACTTCTGAAATGCATGTATGTTCATGTATATCTTGTACAAGACATCAAGTTCTTGGATTCCATACCTGACTCTTCTTATGGCTAAAATACTATAAAATTAAATATTTAAGTCTTCTAGTAGAGGCCTCAGTCTCTGACAGTGACTTCTCACTTGTGTGGTTGGATGATGTCTATGTCCTGGTTTAGTCCTGGACAATATGCTGTTATAAAGCCCTTGCTAAGGTCCAAAATAGTTTCTAATCATGATTATTTAATGTAATCATTCAGTCGGTGTGAGTTCACTTCAGTTACTGGAGAAAGAATCTATGGTCCTTTCAAAGCACACATGGCGTATCTACAGTTCAACTTTCTGACACAGACAGGACTTGGTTGGATATGATAGACTATACTCAACAGGTTTGATCATCATCCATGCAAACTTGCACATGCGTTGCTTATTGCAATCCTTTTGCCAGTAGATCACGTTCCTACGGTTTAGATTTGCTCCAGCACACGCGTCATACCACCAGCCTCCCCCAGGAATGCCATTGTGTTCCAGTTTAGCACAATTCTGAAAGTAATTGTCATTGTCTCTGTCTTTGGTGGTGAATTTCTGGTTGTCATGAAGATAAGCTTCTGTGTCCAGGCTTAGAGCATCAGTGGCATTGCCTTGGTATAGACCAACCCTGATTCGGTATTGAGACTCTTCGTCTTCAATAAGAAATGGTTCATACTGTCCCCATTTGATTTCAGCATTTAGGTTTACAAGTTTAACTCCAAGTATATATCGCACAGAACTGCTTGTTAACTGATGCATATATTCATTTCCTAACCAGTGGTTGTCATGAACAGAACCAAATCCATATTTGTAATCATGCCAGGTCCTATCAAAGTCGACAGTACTATTGGCTGTCATATGCTGGATTACTGTCCAACCACCATCTTGCATGTTACATGAGACTACAATTGGGTCCTCCTTTGGCTGGATGATGTAAAGACCATCTCTGGAATTTCCTTTGGAGTGCTGAAAAATCTCAAAACAATCTCTGGGATAGTCTTGAGTAGGAAAAAAAAAAAAAAAGGGAAGAAAGTAAATTTCTATTCAAATAGTGAGTTTTAGATAGGAACTCTGTCCTTTAGAATGAATGAATGACTGCACTCTGACCAGAAACTGACTCTGACTTCATCCCAGGTAGTGGGCACCTGCTCAGCTAGAGGGGAAGATTGCAAAGCAGAATGTGCAGGAAATGTTCAGAAATTTTAAAATGGTTTTGTTAACCATGTCATACAACATAAGTGTGATTTTTGACATTTATGACAGCTATATGGTTGAAAAGCTAGAAGTTATGTACAGACCATTCCTTTTCTTCCTGTGTTCTAGTTTGAGTAGTCACCAACTTTTCAATTCCCTGTGCCGTATGTTGGACCACTGTGTTTAATTACAGGAGCTACCTTTATCCTCAAAAAAATTAAGTTCTCTTTAACCAATTTGCACTTCAGGCATATATAACATCTTTGCATTGAATTCTGGTAAGTATGCCATGTGTTCAGTCATAAAAGTGAGATAGTAAAGCATATTTCTTGCTAATATAAAACTTAGAAACATCTGAGGATTTTCTTAAGAGGGGTTCATGTCACTCAAACTGCAGGATTCTTACCATGGATTTACAAGCAGAATTACGGTGTTGTGTGGTGATAACACCAATACCAGGAAAATAGGTGAAAGTGCTTTTACACTGTATTATTTATCCAATAGACTCAGAGGTAACAAAAATGGCATATAAGGCTTAGGATGACCCTCTCGATTGGGCTGAAATATATATTCTGTGGTTTTTTAATGTAACTTGCTTCTCAGGTAACTTCTTGCTGCAGTATAGTATCGAGCATCTCTGAGACTAAGGCACAATGCTCTGTTTTTTATAAATGGCTATGAGACTTCTAAAAGCCGGAATATAATTTATTTCAATACACATGTTTGTATGTATGAATTCATATACAGAGAATTCCTTTTGTAGAGAAGGATGTTATGCAATATCTGTTCTATTTGTTAGAAACATGTTTATGAATTTTAATCATTCACTTCTCCATAGTGTTGAAAGGCATGTCATTACATCATTATACTGTGGGATATTTGTAATTTATGTTTAATAAAACCTTGACAATTTTAGTACCTCTATCAGAAATGTTCCTACAAACCACCTGTGATATAAAATGAGAGTTCTTCAGACTTATAAAATCTTATGTTCTCTCCTGACAGTGACTGATAGGAATTTAAATGCTGATTTTAGAATTTTTTTTTTCTTTTTCTTCTGGGAAACCAGGATGATCTGGGATAAGTAAGGCAATTGCTTGAGGTTCATTTTCAATATTTACCAAAAAACAATTAAGGAAAAATATTTTCAAAGATAAAAACTTTAAAAGGTCAGAAAAAACCCTCTTCTGTGCCCAAATCGCTGACCAGAGATTAGTTATCCTTTGATCTTTTTACTGAATACATTGTTTTTCTTTTCCTGAACAGAAGAACAGAGTCTAAAAAGAGTGAATCTCATTGTATGGTCTTGTGACCAACAAATCAAAAGTACACTCAGTGATTTGGCTAGTGTAAAAAAAAACCCAAACAAACAACTTTATAGAAAGAGAAAGGCACCAGAAGTGACTATTTTATCTACCACTGGTCCTGCAGCAAATTATATCATACAGTCTTCTTCACAGAATTGTTGAATTTCTTCTCTTCCAACTGAAAAGCATGTAGATTTCAATAACTGTCACTACTCTGTTAGAAATACTAATCTGGTTCCCAATCTAATTTTCTTAATGTCTACCATCCACCTTTTTCTTTCTTGTCTCACGTCCGTTAGTTAAATGGTGCTTTTTTCTGGGTAATAAGCCTCAGTGAAGACAACTATATTTATTCAGCCTTTGTTTTGTTAGGATAGCATAAAGAAGTTCTTTTATTATTTAGTGTAAGATAAATCTTCTCTTCATTAATGGTTTTAGTAGCTTTTCTGCACCTCTTCATTGCAAATTAATCTCCTAGAATTGTGGGTAAAATTTGCACACAGTATTGCAGATGGCCCTACGTAGTGCCGCTGATTCTTCCCAAGTTTTATTAAAAACACCTTTGTTGATATATTCCAGGATTGCATTTGTATTGCTTAATTTCCTTTCATGTAGAGTTTGGTTTTGGGATTTTTGTAACTGGTGAGGTCCTCACCTTGCAGTAAAACCTAGGATCTTGTACTTTAGTTTTCAACCAAACAGCTGCTTAAGAAGATTTGATTTTATTTTTTTTCCTGTGTAATATTCTGGTTTTTTGTATTCACATTTCTCTACTTCATGTAATCATTAAATTTTATCAGCATATGCTGGTTTTGCATCAGTATACTTAATAAGAATATGGAAAAGATTACATATGAGCAAATACTTCCAAAGTCTCCTCTTGACTTTATGGTTTACTTTTCTAACCAAGTCATTGACAGTTTCTTTTCAATCTCTACTGAAATCATAATATAACCTTAACTTTCCTGATTTAATATTGCATGAAGTACTATATCATAGGCTTTGTAGAAGTCTAGATGGACTAAACCTGTTAAATACTATTTTTCACAGAATCATTATTGTGTTAAATATAGCCTTTATATATGATATTCAGAAGATTATTGGTACTTCTGTGCCACTCAGGACAGATTTACAGGGATAGGGTTTCCAAGGTCTTATTTTTATGTCTTAAATTGTATAATAGAATCTACAGTCATGAATAGAATACTTTATATCTCAATATTATGTGCATGCCATTATTAAACATTCTGAAAGAACAGAACTCTGTACATGACTCTGTATTCCAGTTGTTAGAAGATTTGCCTGGTAGACATAGCTTGACTGTAAACCCAATCACATGGTTTTATAGAATTACCATTATTGACGTGATTATATAGTGATGTACATGTTAGTCATATATACAATGACTCTTGTATTTGCCCTTCTCAGTGAATATTATTCAGGCAAGATAAAACAACTTCTATAGACAGATAATGAGAAAATAATTTAGGCTGAATGCCACAGGATTCACTTGGAAAGTGGATTTTATAAAACCTCAAATGCCATCAATCAAAGGAGTAAAATGAATCAGCCCACTGCTCTTTTTGTATACAATTTATATGGGATCCACTTTGGTAAATATATCAAAAACCCTAACAAGCTAGACCATGCAAGGTAGATAGGCAGAGGGATGTCTCAATTATAGGTACCAATGGGATTTACGTACTGAGGTGTATGATGCAATCTTGATATGATTGCCCAAAGAATAAGCCTTCAAGAGCTACAATTGTGGTTTATTTTTTGTTTGCTTATTTGTTTGTTTGTTTCAAAAAAAAAAACCTGGCAATTTCTCTTGAATTACATGGCAGCTGAGCAAGGGAATAAGGATGCTGGAGAAGGACTCTTCATCAGGGATGCAGTGATAAAACAAGGGGTAATGTGCTCAAGCTAAAACGGGAAGATCAGGATAGATGTAAGGAAGAAATTCTTCACTGCGAGGGTGGTGAGGCACTAGAACAGGTTACCCAAGGAAGTTGTGAATGGTCCATCCCTGGCAGCGTTCAAGGCCAGGTTGGACAGAGCCTTGGGCAACATGATGTAGTGTGAGGCATCCCTGACAATGGCAGGAGAGTTGGAATTAGAGGTCCTTTCCAACCCAAACTATTTTATGATTCTGTGACTTCAGGTCAGGACATGTTCATACTGCAAAGCAGGCCAAGTGCAAGGTCCTGAGCCTAGTTTGGGGCAATTCCAAGCACAACTAGAGACTGGCAAAGAATTGACTGAGAGCAGCCCTGAGGAGGACTTGAGGGTGTTGGTTGATGAGAAGCTCAACATGACACACCAACGTGCACTTGTAGCCCAGAAAGCCAACCATATCCTGGGCTGCATCAAAAGGACCATGGCCAGCTGGTTGAGCGAGATGATTCTGCCCCTCTGCTCTCATGAGA
>JASSUY010003963.1:0-31518 GCA_032466535.1 Forpus xanthops | reverse complement strand
ATGTCCCTGCCCATGGCAGGGGGGTTGGAACTAGATGATCTTAAGGTCCTTTCCAACCCTAACTATTCTATGATTCTGTGATTCTATAAATCAACTTACTTAAGTGTAATTAAAAGGGGTTAAAAATAGATGTTGAAATTATAGTAGTATAGTAGCTTGATATAATTTCTGAAACCATTTACTCATTTCACACTGCTTGAAACTCTAGGACATGTTAACAATAATGCTTATGAACATACCTTCCATATGGATTTCTAGTCACCTTCTTCACAATCACTTAAGAGAACGTGTGATGAATTATGATCTTTGAGCTTATTCTGATAGGTTTGTTAAATATGCAAGCAATTACTTCAGTGTTGATAGAATAAAATAGTTCTGTTTTATGTAACTTTTCATTTTTTACTTTGATTCTTCTTTATTTGTTATTTCTTTCTGGGCTTTATTACTTACTATTTAAGTAGTAAGTAATAACAAGGATATTCCTGTATGAGCAACTGAAAGTTCATATACTCACCCATAATTTTGTCTTCTCGAGAAGGAAAAAATTGCTCATCTGCAGTCCTTCTGTTTGTAGATAAATGTTCTTCCTAAAACCGTGTGTGTACATGAACTTCATGTAATTGATTATATGATCACTTACCTGTTTCATGCAGCATCAGCATTCTAATAAGAAAGTAAAGTTGTAGCAGTTCAGGAAGAAACCTGAACTCCAAAATAAGAGAGAAAGGTATCGAAGTTACTGGCTAGGAAAATGAAAGCTTCAGGCATAGAAAGTTGCAAGAAATTATGCTAGCACAATAAAACTTGCAGATAAGAGAACAGATTTTCATGTAATCAGTCATGGGTTTCCAGTTGCAGTATGGATTATGTGTGCTAACAGCAAATACCAGTTTGATCTATCTCAGTTATGGGCACATGGTCACATTTCTGTTGAACTGTCAGAGCATCCTAGGGTATATATGATAGCTTAATGCTTTCATAGTGGCTTTACGTTGACTTTGGCTAAAGGAGGACAGACAGTACCTGATTTGCAGAAGTGTCTGCTGGTATGAAGTTTATCTGTCACTAGTCTAATGGTGAACACTGGAGCAGCACTTTGCAGCTCAAGTTTTCTTTCCCTTGATCTGGTACTTAGCCTGGAGCTGCATTGTTGAACCATGGCCTCATTCATTTACTATATTTGTATTGAATTGCAGTGAACTTTATGTACAAAACTTCGCAGCATGAATTTGGCAAGCAGATATTTCAGCGAAGAAAACTCCCTCGTGGAGTTGAAGTAAAAGGATATACAACAGCAAATTCTGTTTTCATCTGCAGTTTAAATTAAACAACAGTTTGCTCTGGTCAAACTTGGTTAATAAGCTAATACCATAAATGCATGTGCGTGGTTATAAAAGAAGTTTGAATGTGTAAATATATTTTATTATTTAGAATTTTGTACATTGAAGTACTATTATATTTTATCAAAAACCTGCTCTTACATTTCCATTTATTTCTGACACGATGCAAATACCTTTTCCTTAGAAACTGAAGTGCTTGACAGGTGCTGTCTGCTTCCAAGGAATGCAGATTATAACTACAAATACTATAGTAGGAAACAGAATATTACCTTCATGAAGTTTGCAAAAATTTCCATAGCTCTGCTCTTCATGATTTTGTCTAAATATAGTTGGAACAAAGAACTGCAAACGGTATAAAACAATCTCATTTACAGGTATTTAGATGTGTCACCATCAGATATTTATACAGCACTGGAAAAGGCCTTGCAAAGAATCAGTTGATTTCAGAATTGTTTGTCAAGGCTGGAGATTTATTAGAATCGTCAATAACCAGAATAGACTGTGTTAATGTATTAAATTTGCCCTACATTGCTACTGACTGACTGAATGAAAAGGTAGGAGCCAGTTAGTGAAAGGATACTCACTTTGGATTTCATTTTGTTTTATTTTTAATCAATGGAAAATGTGAAGATTTCACTTAAAACACCTCTTAATTTACCAGCTTTCAGCCTGTGCGTTGTGAATATGGTCTTCTAAGAAAGTGCGTATAGATGAGACATAAACAAGAATCATTATTTTTAAACCTGATTTTTAAACCTTATTTTCTTCCCCGCCATGTTGTTCTCACAGCTGAACTCATCTCATATGCTGCATTTCTCCACTCCAAGAATTTCAAGTCCCATTCTCCGCACCATGAACCCTATAGCCAATCTATCCATCCACTTGGACCCTCTGAAAGAGGCTGGTTTACCAAGGAGTCAATCGGCTGAGAGCCATTCCTCTTCCTCCCGCACAACTGGTCGTAGGCAGCTTCCTGTCATTCCCTGTGGCAACAAGTTCCCCCCTGTCATTCGCATCACAAAAGCACAACTTCAGCAGGTGAATAAGCCTTGTCTTCATAAAAGTGACTGCATGGTAGCAGTCATCTGCGAAGTTAAACATTTTCAGTTGCTCTGCATAGTCCAATAGAAGGCATATGCTGGTCATACTGCTGTATACAACATCATAAAAACTATTTTGAAAGGTCATTTTGGAGAATAAGAATGGAGCTCATTCAGGAATAAAGTCAAGAATACTTCATGAGGAAGATGTATCATCCCACTTAGGAGAGGTAAAATATTTAAGGAGCTGTTATTCAGGCTATGATCCGGAGCACCAAGCATCTCTGGATGTATTGGAAGATAAATTCACTTCTTCAGAGGGATTTTCTCTTGAAAAAGATAAGATTATAAAATCCAGAAAAAGATTTTTGCTGATTTCTAAACCAAGATTAAAATCTCTATTTTTTTTTTAATGCGTTCATATAACGAGTACCAGGTGGATATTGAGTTGGGAACACATTAAAATTTGGACTATCTAAATTATTTTAATGTCAGAAAAAAAAAGGACCTGGAGATAGTCAAATTGCTCCTTTGTGAATGAACAAATAATGACTTGTTCCACTGCTTGCAGTATACAAAACAATGATGGCAATTATCAGGGGTCATAGCTACTGGGAAACGTCACTAGAGAAAGGGTGCTCTTCATGGTTTTGTATTCTCAGTTTCATTTCAAGATGAGAAAGATGAAAGCTTAGAATCGTAACTGAAGTTAATTTGTGCATTAGTCACAAAAATATTGCGATTTGCTAAGCAGCATGAGTTTGCATTGACTGGTAAAGCAGTATGACATAGCATTGATGCCTTAAACTGTAACATACCATCATCATTTTACCATTAATATTTCATTTGGATTATATTTTATGTTGCCTTTTATTTCTAATGTATTTCTGACTATAAATATTTCTCTGTGAAAGACTTATGCTTTTCTTCAGTGATATGCACAAGGTGTACTGATGTTAAAAGTACCCATCTATGTTAGCTTCTTTCAAATTTCCACAGGATCAGTGGTGAGTAATAACAAGCAAAGTAGCTGCGTACTTATGTCAGCATTTTGTCTGTTAACTCCAGAAGGGTTTCTTCCTGCAGCCTCTGGCTGCTTTTTATTGGAATATAAAAAAATAGTTCTGTGCCCAGTCTGTGGAAACAAACAGTATCTCTGAGATGTTCGTTACTGTCATTCTATGATGGAATACCAAAATAGCACATTCTCTTTGACTAGGGAAAAGGGAATTAGGAGAAATTAACTCATTAAAAATTAAGCATAAGTATTTTTCAGGATTAGTTTGCATCCTAGGATTCAAAATGTCTTAATTAAATTTGCCTGTATAGCTACAGTTTAAATTTTCCAGTCAGAATGTGTTGCAGGTTTAATTAGCAAACTGTGCACAGAGGGTCTTCTCCAGCTTCCTTAGTACTCAACAAATTAAGATAGCATCAATGTTAATAGGGACTGCAAAGTGATACGCTTTCTTGTGATGTGATAAAGAATTGGTATTGTGCCAGGTGCTGCTACTGAGTGGTGTGAGGATTTTATGTAGCATTCTCACCTGCTGCTTCTTTCTTTTTACCTGCTAAGTCCATATTCCTTTTCAAGCTGTGATTTTGAAAGTCCTGAGTGTTGAGAATTTAATTTCCAGTTTTTCGTTTGCTATGAAAACTTAAAGCACATGATTCCTGTTCATTCCAACAATGAAGGCCTTGTGTACCTTATGGCTCACTGAAGAACTGAAATACTTTTGCAAGTCCTTCTCTGTTCTACAATGCATTAATGTTAGGTACTCAGCAAGCTAGAAGTTTCAGCAGCATGAATGATAAATATGTGTGTCAGTAACCTACAGTTTTTCTGCAGTTAAATATTAAAAAGAATTTTAATATCATTCTATGTTATTCTGTATAAATATTAGTACTGAATATATTTTCAGGTATTTCCAGCTGTTTGCAGTTTGGTTCCACATTCATAACTAATGAATTGCAGAGGATAGGGATCTGTGCTGTTGAATATAGTTTAATGTATTAAAAAATAAAAAAAAATGATACCTTTTTGTTCCTGAAATCAAGCAAAGGAATTTTTTTTCCTGATTGTTGACTGATGAAGGGTTCAGGAACTGTAATTCACCTTCTGTTAGTTTGACATCTCTGTAATATTCTCTGCTCAGCAGTGCAGAGAGAGTATAGGATGTAGGTATACTTTTATTTGTTTGATAATGAGAGCTCCTCTCTTGCCGTAAGTATATTTTGGAAGGGAATTGGAATACTTTTGTTTCAACTCTCCTTAGTTATTCAGCCTGCAGTATAAATAGTCTGGCAACTTAGAACTGACAAAAACCAATTCTTTGCCTGTATTGAATCTGAAGAGTAGGGCTAGAGTGCTATCAGAATCCATTTCTCTATAGCGTGGTCCAATTGTACAGCAAAACCTCTTGAAACATACCCTCTTATCTTTCTTTCTGTGAAATTTTCAGCCAGATAAGTCCTCTGAACTCTGCTCATTAAAGGACTGAATAGTGTTGTGTGAGGTCAATGGAAAAGGTGATGCGAGTGCAGCAACTGCGAGACAGGGCTGGATATAAAGAAATTGCTTCCATTGTGTCATGAGGAACAATCAAAATCAGACCTCAGATTTTAATCTATGGTTTCTCAGCTGTAGTTCTTCAATGAGATAGTGAATCCCTCTTCTAGCCATGTCAGCCTTCTAGAATACTTCTAAACTGGCTGCTCTACAATAACAAAGGTGGCCTTAACAAAGGTGGATTCCAGTTTTGTGTCATTCTGCTTAATGCATTTATGTGTCTGCTTAATGAGACATGCAGAAGTGGGCTAATTTTAATTTAACGATTTAGTATTAGGGAAGGATAATCTGTGTCTCAAATTAAGCAATTGGAGTTGTCACTTACACAGATAGTTTCTTTTATGTCTGAATTTCCTCAAATTTCTACCTTACTGGAATATTTTAAGACTTACTTTATAGTTACATAGTTGCATTACTAGTTACAAGATGCTCTGAACTTTCCTACACAAGATGCTTTAGAAATGCAAGCTATCATATTCATATCCAAGATAAGAAATATTACACTGATCTGAGTTAAAAAAATTACCTTAATTTTTAAGAGTCTCACTGGAATTGAGGGACTTATGGAAGAATAAGGTAAGAGTTCTTGACATGTGCTAAGGGTATTTAGATAAAGAATGTATATCTCTTATAATTGACATTTTATTTTAGATGTTTTAGGTTTATGAACCAAGAGTGCACTTAAATGTTGTAAATTTTACCATTTGTAATGAACTATTTTTGGCAGGTTTCAGTAGTCTGCAGTAACAAGAGATGAGCTTGTTCACTGGTTTTCACATTTAAGAATCCCTTTTAGAACCACAAATAAACAAAAAAAGCCCCAACGATGCTCTTCTCTTGTTGCATTTTAAGATTACTTTTACTTCGTTAAAGGCATTAACTTGAAGTTGTCATGTGCTTTACGATTGCTTTAGAACTAGTTTAAACTCTGTTTTAGCATTGTACTTTTCCGTTAAAATGTGTTATATTGGATATAGATGTATTCATCCAAATAATGGATTTATCCATAATGGTTGTATTTGTCCAAAATCTTCTTTAGAATTTCAGTTTTAAGACATGGTACCTTACCAGATGATGTGTCTTGGATGGAAAAGGGAGAAAAGCTTTTCTCTGCTCAGTGAGATTGGGTTTTTTACTGCTGCCATGGTTAAAGTTGGCTGTGATATCAAGGTTTACAGAATTGTTGTGCCCTGCTATTTCCTATCTTGATGGAAACTATATTGAGTCAGCATGAAGTTTAAATTAGTTTTTTTCCCAGTAAGCCGCTAGTACTATTTACAATATTGGGTTTAATCAAGGTAGAAATTTCAAGTTCCAGTCTAGCCCATAGCTGCTGAAACTGCTTTGTACACAGTAGATTTGATTTTATTAAGTAGGGAAAATGTGCAGAAGTTCACATTCATGACAAGGTAACTGTTAATAACTTTTTTCTCAATAAATTTTAGACTGAAAATTAAGTTGCTGTGAAGTTACAGCCTTCACTAAGCATCAGTGAAAGCATTTGATAATGTGTATAATCAGATTTTCATCTACACTCTAATGCAAACAAATAAAAAGTTGTATTTGCTGCATTTATCCGAGTGGCAGAGACAATTGCTTGATACATAGAAATATAATTGCTGCCTACAAGGCTTAGTAAGGTCTGTTGTCAGAAGGAGAGAAGTTCTTCAGGCATGCTTTTTTTACATATGCCTTTAGTGTAAAGAAGAATTTAAAATGACAGCGTTAGGTTAGCTGTTCTTTCAATGGAAACTTTCCAGGTTGTAAATCTTACAGAATTAATGGTTGAAGACAGGCAGTTGTTATGAATGTCTTAATTTTTCCAAATAGTATGCTGCCTGAAGAGAAAACATCCATTTGAAGTGACAGAGCCTGACATTCTCCTTCTGTAGGTTTCTCTGTCAGAAAAGTTATAGTGAAGGTCAGAACAATAAATTAGCCATGGTAATAGCTCCACATACACTGATCATTTAGGGAAAAAAACCCTATAAAAAATTATTGTTTTAAATGTTTTCTGGAATCCACTGTACTTTTAAGGTTCCCAAATTTATAACTACATGGCTCACCTTTTCTTGTCTGTCCTTGAAATGGTCAAATCTATTTATTGATTTAAATGCCCATCTTATTGCTAACACATGATTTAGTACATTTTTCTAGCATCATAATTTCATTAGGAGAGAATAAGTGAAGATGCTTCAGGAAAGCTAAATGGTCTGTGGGGTCTCCCATAGAGAGCTGATGAACTCTGGTTTCAGCAGTTGTTTCCATGATGACAATTCGTACAATAATCTTGAAATAATTAGGTAGTTACAATTCAGAGCCCAAGGACTGATGATTGTCTCATGTAATTAAGGTATAATTGATATATCGTACATATTGTGTATGAATAATTGCAGATATTATCTACAATATCATCCATAACATAATATTCTCTCTTAAAATCTGTTAGCTGCCATCATTAAAATTACATAATACTGGACTAACTGGAATTAGAGGGGGAAAAAATGTCTTTATTTTGAGGTTTTGAATTTATCAACATCCTATCATTTTCTCCTGAACATTTTAAAATAGGGAAAATAGGGGAACCACAAAAATTGGGACAAGTGCAAAGTGGAGGTCCCTAATCTACCAATATTTAATTTTTGAAAACTGGTTCAGTTTTGAATTAGTATTAATGTTTCATGTATTTGGCAGTTCTACAGTGTTGCTACTACATGAACAATGGGTAGTTGTGTTTGTTTACTATGTAGCTACAAATATAGAGCTGCTCTGACTGCTTTCAGGGAGGTTCTAAACACAGAACACTATACATGCAGAGATCTTACGAATCGGCTAAAGCAGTGCTACCTTATTGGTATAACTGATCTTAATAATACCAACACAGCAACCAAACCAGAATCAGAATAAACTGATAATGCCCTTGTAAGTATTTTTATCGAGCTTAAATACCTAAGTGGCAGCATGTATTACTGGCAACTGTAGATTGCTTGAGGGCTTGGGTGGATTAGCTGTGTTGTACAGTCATTAATGCTGTAACTACATCATGGAGCTGTGCATTTACCATCACTCCTGTTCATAGAGGCAAAACTGTGTAACAGGCTGCCACAAGTATTAGATATATTGATTTTAAAAGATAGGCTGAATTCTAATCACAGGAGAGAACATATAAATAACACTGTAAGAAAAGAAAAAGACCCTTAGTATAGATCAAACTCCTGTCTCTAGGTATGTCTTCTGTAAAGGATTTCTATTAAGCATGCTTATAAGTAAACTGAAAGCAGCTAGTTCTTTATGTGAATTATAGCTACTGTTGGTGGTAGTGTACTGCAGGCATGAAGAAACCCATAACGCTTTCAAATAGATCCCAACAATTCTGAGGAGCGATTTAAGAAAATTTTAATCAGGATTTGAAGTTTGAAAAATGAAATTTTATGTTTACAATTTTTACAGTAATTTTAACCCTACTGAATTTGGGATTTTTATCAAAACTGTACTTACGTGGTTTCATCATTCCTCTGGTATGTTTGATTCATCCATGAAAGTTGTAGAGTTCACAGATTCTCTCCATGGGGAGCATGGAGAGAACTAGAACATGTGCTAATATAGTGCCAATTGTATAACTGGATAGAAGTGGATTTAATTTATTACAGCATATAAATGAGTATATTCACTGTCTGATTTGAGGATCAGAAGTCAGGAAGGCTCTTAAAGTTGCTAATTTTTTTTTAGTGTTGCTGTTTGAATATGACAGTTTTACCTTTACAAAACCCCCCACAGTGTGTGTGTGTATATATATATATATATGTATGTATGTACATATATATATATATCAAAACTGAAGCATAAGTATAGCACAGCAGTAACCTAGAATTAGACAGTACCTCATAGGAGTCAGATACTAACAGAAAAGATCGACACATTTGAGGTCTGTAAATGGGTATTAAAAAATTTCATATTTGGAATGGTTATGTCGGAGAGGAATATTCAGAATTAATCTAAACAGTAGTAGCCAGACCCTACTGCTGTTATACATAAACCCAAGTTTATGTGATACTTGAGAGTCAGTGTGTGGCTTGTTTTTTTTTTTCTTGGGTTTCAAATAGAGCATTTTGAATTAACTATTCAATAAGGATGCTGTGTTCCAAAAAAACAAGGTATAATGTGGCTTTGAAAATGAAAGTTCAGGGTTTTCCTGAGGAAATATTAGCCTATATTTTTATTGTTTCTGAGAATTACAGGTATTCTCTCTGTAGGGGCAGACACCAATAATTAGCTTAACTTCAAAATTATCATGCAAAAGTAGAAAAAATTCTTTCTAAAGTAAGAAAAATATGTACTAAGATATTTCTCACAGGTAGCTGCTGAAGCAAAATAAGGTTTACTTAAAGATGCTTACATGACAGTTGGGATAATAACAGCTGTGAAAGTATTTGAGTTGCATTTTCTATACCAAAAGTAGTTGCACCATTAATTAAAAAATGTCACTTTGTACTCAATGTGTCCTCTGTTAAAGGAGGAACCTTCTCATTTGTACTGTTATTTTTTTTGTTTAACTAAGTCGTTAAGAATACTTGTGCAGAAGATTCCCTAAGTATATTTGAACATAACCTCTTGTGGAGAGCTAAGTTGCATCCTACAGAAGATTGCTAGATGTTTTATAAAATCTAGATGTAAAAATGCTCACTATATTATGCTACTTAAGGTGTGGTATCAACTCACTACCTTTGTTACTAAACTGCAAATCCTCATGAATCAGTAGTTTCCAGCATGGCAGAGGAAAAAGGTCTCCAAGTGCCAAGCTCCTGAAAATGTTTCTTATTCTCTAGATCTTTAGTGACTTTAGGAAATAAGCATGGTAAGGTAGCAATTCCGTTTCTGTACGGAAGTTTCTGTAAAGGAGGAAATAATAGCATGAGATGGGAAGGTGAAATAGGCTTCCTCTGTCGCCTTTTCATATCCCTGAACTGTTCATTAAGGGAAACTCATGGTTTCTCTGTTAGGAAAAGACTGTCTCTGTGGAATTCCAGAAAAATCTTACTATAGCAGCCCATTTATAATAGGAGCTTATGATAGGAGTATTGTGTGAGAGTTATGAAGTAATAATCTGTAAGCATCACTGCCTCCTGTTCTCCAACAATACAAGTAAATTTCAAGAATATTCTTCAGTTGGTTTATATATTATATAAAGGAAGTTTCCAATTAGATGACTACTTGTGTTAGTTACATTATCAACCTAATTAGCCACTTATTACAATGACAGTCATTCTGTAAAAGCAATTTAAAATACTGGTTTTAAAGCAATCAGTATTTGCCGTATTGGATATTTGGATATGGTTTTATGTTAAAACAAAAAATATCTTCCTTTACTTGGTAAATGGCATAGGAATAACTGAAAAGGAGAAGGTATTTAAAGAATACTGAAATTAAGCCATGGTTAATAACCCTTAAAAAAAGACTGTATACCCAGATCTGTATATTTTTTAACATCAAGAGATACCCGTCACATTGAAGAATATGAAAACACAACTCTCTTGTACATTCTCAACTCTGAATGTGTATTCCATCCTCCTCCCATTTCTTGCAACCTCCAAATAAATTGAGGAAAAGTTAACAGTATAGCATAGCATAAATATTGTATCTGAAGAGCAGTGCCAACATGTTCCTCTTTGCAGATAGCTACAAGTAAGATTTCATATGTTACTTCCCTTTAATTTAGGATTAGGGCCTGTGGTGTGTGAATTTTTAGCAACAGAAGGTGGTAGTACCCTAGGGACCACCAGTTCCAACAAATGCCTGCAATGCTTGCAGTACCATATATATGAGACTACTGAAAAGGACTCAGTATTAAAATTAACAACAATCTCTGGTTTTACGTTCCTTAACACCGTGAATTACAGACATATTTCTCCTGTTTACCCCATTTTACTTTATTTGTAGAAATAGCCAGTGTAATTTAGTAAATTTATAATTAATTATATTTAATTTTTCCCCTGCTGTGAAGGGAATATAAAAGATACAGAGGATTAGACTCTAAATGGTAGGATTGATAATAGCAGGTAGGGAGAATTTTGGAAATTAGGAGAGCTGTTCTGAACAATACGCTATGTGAGTTATCTACAAAGATGTAAGCATAACAGTGGTTTATTCATGTGAGAATGATACTAGCAGTAAATTACAAGCACTAGCATAGTTTTTACACTTTCATACTAACTGCAGTTCCCATTTCTTTGCAGAGGCATATAGTTGTGCAAGAAAATAGAAATTAAGTGACACAAGTAAAGAAAAACTCAGGAAGTAAGAGGAAGCTGATGAACTGGATAGATTCAGGGAGGTTGTTTGGTATTGCAGAAGTCACAGACCCATACTAGCATTGATCACATTCCTGGTAGGTAATAGAGCTAATGATAGATGGAAAAGAGAAGCAAGGAAAAGAGAAAAGATACATGAGGCTTGTTCTCACACATACACAAACTTTACTAAGGTAGCAAAAAAGACCTGGAGAGTGAACTGATGAGGTAAAGTGTCTTCAGAATGCCAGATAATATGACAATGGCTTATTAATGTGAGAAATTACAAGTAATGACAGGATTAGCTGAGCAACAGATCTGTTTTTAAGAGGCCTGGAGTCCTAACAGGAGTTGATATGCGTGCATGTCATGAGGTGGCAGACAGCATGAGTGGAGGGAAGAAGCTATTGCTGAGAGTTCAGATGTTTACATGCTGGTATTGTATTGTACAATAATCTATATTCACACTTTTAGATCTTTCAGACTTAGGAACTCTGCAGACCAGACCTCAGTATTTCACTCCTGCAGTTTTCCGTGTATGTTCACAGATGATTTCATCCAAGCATATCACTTGCTATTGCAGACTGTCAAAGGTTTTAAGTGGAGGAAAGTTTGTCAGATGTCATAAAGGATGTCCAAGAGATATTTACATTGTTATTTTTCTTTTGTTCTTTTTCCTTCCTAACATCCTATTCACCATCTCGTAAAGTTTCTTGAAGAAAGTGAAGTCTTATTTCTTGTCTCAGTGAAGTACTAATTTGAGAAATTGGAAAGGAATTAAGAAATTGTTTAGGGAAGGCCAAAGAATTCAAGATCATGATGGTAATAATTTTACTTAAATATTTCAGAGTAAAAGAAGAACCTCAAATTCATTATTCCATTTATTGTCTCAGCCATTTTCACTAACCTGTTTTATCATGTAGCTTCTGTTGAAGTAAGGGAATTGGAGTAATAGGATGGATAGTGCTATAAACTGATTATTATAGTGAGCTAAAAGGCAGCATTTTAAATTCTATTTCTCACATTTTTCTTCTTAAATGAATTGTAATCTTGCAATATATTGTAGGGTTTTTTTTGTCCTCAGGTTCAGTGTTTTCCAAAATTGACATGATTAGCCATAGAAATCTCATAGGATATAACTTCAATTAGAAAGAAAAGAAACTATGAGGTTTATGATTGTGGTGGGTTTTCTTTAATTTTGCATATTAGGCCATGTATTATTTGTTTTGTAACCAAGTGTGTATTGAATAACCTTGAGATATCTGTCTCCCTGAATTAGACTAAATGATAATTTCAGTTGATGTATTTTGCATGTCTCGGGATCAGCCCTCCTTAGACTCCTTGATTATGACCTCTATCTTGTAAGATTTAACAATCAAGAGAATAAGGAGACTATTTATGGGATAATTAAGGCTACAGGACTTTTTTTTTTTTTTTTTAATTGTTTTAAGGGATTTAAAACTTCCTTCAGTCTTTTCACTTAGGCCTGCATGGCATAAATCATGAACCATGAATTTTTCTGCAGTGAACAGTTTTATAAAGAAACTAATGCTTTAGCCAAAGAAATCTGATAAGGAGCCTTTGGGAGGATTGTCTACAATCTTGTTCCATTTCTTCAATAACTATTATATCCAAGTTTTTTCCAAAGGAAACCATTTGTATTCGTGCCCATGGCAGGGGGGTTGGAACAAGTTGCTCCTTAAGGTCCCTTCCAACCCAAACCATCCTGATTTAAGTGGGTTCAGTTCTGTGTTTTTTCGTACACAATCCCAGACTTTTTTTCAGTTGGCCCTTCTGTTCCTTTCTCAAAGCTGCACGCGGAGTTGCAGCAACCCTTGTGTGAAGGGCACTTCCTGTAGATTACCCATTTAAATTTCTTGCACAAATAGGTGAAACATCCAGTCTAATGAGGATATAATTTAATTCTTGTCCTTTGAGAAGACTACTAAGAGGTTTATTGACCATCCGAGAAAACAAACTTCTGTTTGTTAGTGAACACAAATCAAGTAAGTGATATATATGTTCAAAAAGCCATTTCCGAAACTGTGAACTGGTCAGTAGTACTGAGTCTTTGATGATACCAACTCATAGAGTATCTTTCTCTATCCTTCACTTGTTCGTGTTTTAATTTCGCAGATAGCTCCTTCCTGTTCTATTGTGAGTTGTTCAACAAGCTTAGTCTTCTAGGGGTAGTTCTTACTCTGCAAGAGTTAAATCTGGGTTGGCCAAGGTAGACCTGAAAGACAAGGAAGTTCTCTCTCTAGATGTGGCAAAGTATATGAAGTCTGTTGAAAAATATAAATAGAGTTCAGATAAGAACTGGGTTCACCTAATCAGGAATTGACATATGAGAGAGGTCACAAGGAAAAGAGAGGTTCCATGAAAATATATTTGAGCAAAAGAGGATTTAAATGCAAATACAGCCCTTACAGATCTACATCATGGAGATAAACATCCTTCTAAAAGCAGATAACTAAGCTTGTCCTACCTATGAAATCTGAGAAGACACCAGACCATTTTATTCTAAAGGGAAGCCATCCTCCTTCAGATATGTGGAAAACAACTCTGTTTTTTGTTTCCCTGGTTTATTTGAATTGACAACCAGACTACCTCATCAAGTGAGAAGTTTGGAAAAGGTAAATAATTTATTCAACATAATTGTCCTCTGTTTAGTTCAGCTTTATGCCTGTGATATATGTTTCATGTTTTGTTCCAGTGAAATGTTTATCATACCAGTTGGATATTTGTGTACATGTGCACCCATAATAATGGAAATTGTTGTATAGGACTATGAAAAAATGCAAAAATAATCAAGAATTTCAATGAAACTGTTATAATCTCATGGGATATCAGAGTATGTCTCCTTCACTGTCAGTTCCTGTTTCTTGTTTTGGAGAGTCGTTCTGTATTTGTAAAGTTTGAATACACAGTATAAATTGTTATGGATCCAGACAGAGCTTGGTTTCTGCTACCCAATAGTATCAATGTAATAGCTCTTGCAAAAACCCACTAAGCAGCATGTATAATTTCTGCAGCAAGGTCAAATGAAATCTGTCCTGTAACATATCAGAATCATGGCAACGCTGGAAATGAGCTGCCACTAATTGTCTCTTCTACCATCAGTGCATCAAGGCAGTCTTTTTTGTCTAAACCTAGGCTTCAGTCTTCCACTCCTATTGAATATTACAGATTCAAACTGTGTCAGATTCATGAGGCTGAAGAATACAAACTAAAAAGGAGCTGGACTTTGTCCATGCAGAGAAAGATCCTTGATTGTTTTACTGTTTATACCAAATGAGTCTATCCAATATGTATAAACCTGAATCTAGGACTCCATGTGAGAGTGTGTTCCTCCCTTAGCAATAGAGATAAAACTTGCTTTTTTGATTGCTCTCTTACCCTTGGACTCTCATGACTTGCATTACTGCCTGCAGTGGCCTGACTTCAGTGGGGAAGGTGAGAAGCAACTCCATTCTGGTTTTGGGTGTACTTGATGGGAACTGGGGAAGTGGGATTGTGTTCTTCAGTGGGGAGAGGCATGACTGCAGGTTTTCCATTTCCTGGACATATGCTCTAGCAATTAACTATGTACTAGAAGAAGTGCTTATTGTAAGCAAGTGTTTTACAAAGGGACTCAAATTCATTATGGTATATAGTTTTTAGGAATGCTTTACGCTTACTGGATTAGACGTGTTAGGGGATTTAAATGTGTGAATATTTAGCTTGTTGATCTCTTAATGACCTTAGGTAAGGAGATACCCAAACCAGATAGCTGAGTTAAAATAATGCATAAGTTTCTATAGGGAGGGTAATAGCTAAATTTGTGTACTCAGGAATGTTTTTTTGGATGTAAATATAGATGTTATGGGTATGGATGTATTTAATCAGGCTTTACCTAAATTCTGCCTAAGTTGAAATTTAAGTCCCTTCCTCAATCTGAACCTCACTGTGTTCTTCATCTACTGTACTTGTCTAAAATTGCTGTTGTCTACTTGTTAAGCATTTTATATTTATATACAACTTATTCTAAGAATATACAAACTAATGTAAAATAAATAACAAGCCTACGTTTTAGGTTGGATCTGATTTCCAGGATGGCTACTTGGTTACCGCAACATTTTCCACTGAGGTTTATGCTTGATTTTACCTGTTATGCATTTCTGTCCTGGGATGATAGAGGTTTGGTTTGGTTTCGTAATTATCTAAACGTAAATTGTGAACTTGAGTGTTACCTGATAGTTTTTAATCATAGGATTCATTGTGTAATGTATCTTGAAGGCATTGAATCAAAAATTATATTTAAAGAATCTTTTCTGTATAACATTCCTGAGTTTCTCATCTTTTCTCCTCTATTTTTTCACTGCAGATAACAATACCCAGACCTTCAGTGGCATCCACACAGTCTGCTTCGGAGAGCTTTCATTATGGTCACCAGCTGGAGAAAAGAGAGCAGGATGCTCCGTCTATGGAACATACCGTGGAACTTTCCTCTCCAAAGGAAAGTTTGCCAGGTGTGGTTGTGACAGAAGATGCGCTTCCAGATAGTGCCAGCAGACCAGATTTGGTACTTAATATCAGCCAAGAGGTGCTTGACACAGAAGGACTTGTCAAAGAAAGCATCAATGTCCTGGACTGTGGCCAGCAGGACCTACCTGAACAGCATGGTGGGATACAGAAAGAGAAGGAACTTGAAAATGTTCCTGTAGAGGAGGTTGAGGAAGAAAGGCTTCCAGTGCTATCTGAGGATGCTGTTGCAATGCAAAGCAAAGAACAGGATTCTTTGCCTGGAAACTCAAAATCTGCAGAGGAAGAACCTCTAACAAACATTGAAGCTGCTGAAGAATCAAAGCAAGGGCCCATCAGTTTGTTGCAAAATCAAGATGAGGTTCTGAAATCAATAGCACCTAAAACAGCAGAAATGTCTCCCTCAAGACTTACCAACTCACATGTTAATAGACAGACAAGCAAAACAGCACCAGTTCAGGAAAACGGTTTTCATTCTAATACAGAAGAAGTCCATATCCAAGACTTGAGATGCCATCAAGTGGCCCTTACTACTTTTTTGCACCAAGAGGACAAAAAAGAAAAAAATGCTCCCAGAAATGGAGAACTATTCCACTGCATTTCAGAAAATGAGAATTCACATCGATCTAAGAAGGACTTGGTTAAATCTCCTTTTGTATTCAGGCAGAGCCGAATCCCAGTTTTAGCACAAGAGATAGACTCAACTTCAGAGTCCTCTTCTGTTTCAGCAAAGGAAAAGCTTCTTCTAAAAAAGGCCCATCAGACAGACTTGGTCAGACTACTTATGGAAAAGAGACAACTTAAATCTTTCCTTAGTGACCTTTCAAGTGCCTCTGATAAGTCACTGGAGGAAAAAAAGGCTGCTGCTCCAGTACCTTTTTCTGAGGATGATGTCTTATCCTCATTTTCTAGATTGACACTGGACTCTAATTTCAGCAAGCAGACAGAAGATAGCTCTTTATCTCCAAGCAGCCCTCAGTCCAGAAAAAGCAAGATTCCAAGGCCAGTGTCTTGGGCGGCCACTGATCAAGTTGCCAGTTCAAATTCAGCTCAGTTTTTTCCTCGGCCACCACCAGGAAAACCACCTGCTAGACCTGGGGTAGAAGCTAGGTAATGCAGAGAAAACAGAAATATGTTTCCAGGTTGAAAATAGATTTAAGCTAGGCTGCAGCCACTGTGCAGTGTGTAATCCTGTAGAAGTTACAACATCTAACTATTGATTAAACAAATGCTGGGCTTCAGTCCTCTGAGAAAACTTTTGTTGTTGAAGAGCAAATGAGGAAAGGCTGATACACAAGAAGCAGCCGGCTTCACTGTTAGACCTTACACATCAATAGATGCATATTCAGAATTTTGAAACCTGTCACTAAATCTTTACAGTTCTGGGTATTTTTAAAGTGGGGTCACTTTTCCAGAACTGCTGATTATTCACAAATTCAGGGAAATTTGTGTGATCTGTCTTGTCCAGCCCCTTTGAAAATTCAACTGTTTTTATTGCAGACATTGTAAGTGTTCAGGTTTGGAGATTCCAGCCATCAGTCTTGAGTTAGCTAGCTATGCTCAGATCATGGCTAAGTAAAAACACTAATTAAAGGAGGGCAGAGTGAATTCTAGAATCCTCCCTTTGCCAATTCTGTATACAGACAACCATGATCTATTTTCTTCAGTGTCTTACATTACCAGGATAAAGAGAATTTTGATACGGTAGTGTGAAATCCTCTGCAGGAAGTTGTGGCGTGCCTTGTCATCCCTTAAAATCATGTATAGGAGAGTATTAATGATGTGCAGGAATGGATGTACACCTCCAAAACAGAGGCAGATGGCACTGCTTTTTAATGTACTTCCAGCACCACCAAGAAATTTCAGTTTTCCTGTAAACATTTAGCCTGCTTATTTGAGTGAGCTTATATGAATATAAATATTGTGTTGATTTGAACAACACGGAATCCAGAGCCTAGGTCCAAACACCTCTACCTTGTAGGGAGAGTTCAGCTCCAGAGGTCTGGTCTGCAATTAAAGTTCATCTCTGCTTTCTAGTGATACTGTGTTTCTGTATGAACTTCAGTGAATAGATGTGAACAGAAATAATCTTTCTTCATTTCTTCTTAAGGTTGCGCAGGTACAGAGTCCTAGGGAGTAGCAGCTCGGACTCAGATCTTATCTCACGTCTGGCTCAAATCCTGCAGAATGGATCTCAGAGACCAAGGAGTTCTACCCAGTGTAAGAGTCCAGGATCTCCACATAGTCCAAAAACACCACCCAAAAGCCCTGTCATCCCCCGACACAGTCCCAGTGCCTCCCCTAGGAGCTCTTCCTTACCCCGTACCACCAGTTCTTCTCCGTCCCGGGCTGGGAGACCCCATCATGATCAGAGGAGTTCATCCCCACATCTTGGGAGGAGTAAATCACCTCCTAGCCATTCGGGCTCCTCATCTTCTAGGAGATCCTGCCAACAAGAGCACTGCTGCAACAAACCAAGCAAGAATGGTCTGAAAGGATCTGGCAGTTCCTTCCACCATTCCCCAAACACTAAGACTCCCATAGGAAGGAGCAAATCAACCACTAAGCTTAGCAGATAGGAGCTGGGCCTTGACAGGTATAGAACCTCCTCCTAAAACTGATGCATGTTTTGTCTGTGTACTGTGTATTTAAAAAAATAATCAAAAAATATATTTAAAAAAAAGTTGTTGAATCTGCGCTTTTAAAAGAAAGTAAGCATCATAAACTATTCATAAGAGCATTCTGTGTAAATAAGTGGCCAGGCATTGCCTAAGAGCAGGCAGCAAGCAGATCCACAAAAGGGAAGTAGAGAGCAGGATAAGAATGACTAAGTAGTCAAAAGAGGTGTAATGTATTTAGAATAAAAAATATCTCTAAGGTGAGTGTTTAAAAGGATATTTATTTCTACGTTCTTAGTTTACCTAGCTAGAAGATTTGGCCTAATTATTTAAGGCCTTACGTAATCAAGGAGTACGCAAGAAAAACCTGAAACAGTTATTCCCTAAATGACATCGTCACTTTGGGAGATAAGTGCTGCTCAAGCATGTCTTTGCAGTTTAAAAAAAGCACAGTTTTGAAGACGATGGTATTTCTACCTTATAAGTCTCTTCCATTTTGAGCTGCACCTATCTCTGAGTCACTCAGTGCTTATTTTGTCCCCTGTCTATGGTGGCACAGCTTTTTTTACCTAGGGAATCGCCCCTTCTTGACACTGTTAACATGAAAAATTTAATATTAACATTTCCCAAGGTGGTTTTATAGTTGTGTTCATTAGAGATGTATTTAGTACTAATTGAGATCCGAGAAGCTGATTCTCAGTTATGCATCATACACTTCTTTGGGAGTCACAGTGGGGTTCTCCAGCCCGTGTTCGATAGATTTCTGGGAAAGCATTCCTGTCTAGGAAATGAGATAAAGGAAGAGATGCCTGCATTTCATTGAATGTTTCAGATTTACAATAAAATGCAATGTAAGTTAGAAAATAGAAAACTTAAGTAGCTTTTTTCTCTTAGCTGCAAAGAGCCCTTGTCAATGCTGGCTTTTGTTTTCTGTTAGGTGTGAGTTACTGAAACCACTAATCTTACTGGGCAGAGTTGATTACCAACCAAGATTTGTTTTTTTGATTATTTGTTTTATAAAAACTTGAGAGATGAAACAGAGATGGGGAGATTGTCTGATTTGTGAGCTTTATGTGGTTTAGGTGACAGAAATATACTTAACACCCTTACAAAATCTGGGTAAAAATAATAGTCATAATACACAGAAAACAATCTGAAGTATCTTTTATGTTGGATCGTTGTCATTCTTTGCCCAAATGGTTCTTTGATAGCCCAATGTTAGTGTCTGTCACTAAAGTCCATGGTGTCTTAATTCTTCCAACTTTGTTTCATAGGTACTTAATAATCCCTTGTGCTCTACAGCATCTCTGTAGGGAACATAATGGTACAGCACCTTTTGCTATACTCAGAAGAGAATAGCAGGTTCGAACAGTTAAAGAATGCAAGCGTAAGAAGAGTGCAGCCAGCCCTCTGTAATTATCCGTGGTGTTGGGACGCTGGATGCATAGGATACTTGTCAGTTACTGATCTGCTTGCTGTAGTCATCTTCCTCTCCAGCCAGCATCTGTGCTTTTTTATTTAACTTCTGCCAAATGAATACCTTTGGATTATAAAGGGAATATTTTTGTCTCTGAGCTAACATATTCTAATGCTGCATTAAAGCTGCCCTGGAGCTGCACTGAATTTCACTTGCATTGTCAGACTATGTTGATTTGTTTTTTTTTTCCTTTTCTTACTATGAATATGTATATTGTTTCTCATATGTAATGTAGCACAGTGTGGAACCTTAATTTCAATCAGGTTTCAAGCACTACAGATGAATGCAATAGGTAGGATATACCTGTTTTTTTCTGAAGAAACTGTACCATTGGAAAGTCTATTCCTTTGTATTATATTGTATAATAGGTGCTATTCCAATAATTGCATGTCCTCATGGTAAATTATATAATATAAATATTTATATATATACATATATGTATATGCTTATATAAACTCATTCTTTTTCATTTTGCATTTGTAATTTATGGACCACAAATAATGCAGTTCCCTTTCCGTTTGTTCCTTAGTACTTATGGCATTGCATTCTGTATTTCACCCCTAAAATTTCTGGAGTGCACAAATTTTAATAGCCTTTATACCTTGGTACAAGATTGAAGGACTGCTGATTTCTCAACCAGCCAATGTTTTGTCTTGCAGCCTGCTTTTGTCCTTTATAATTTTGTGTGTGCATTTGCATATGGAATAAGAACAGAGACTCAAAGGTATTTTATTTTTGGTTACAAATACGGCTTGTGGTTACTAATTTTTATTTCATAATGTGACTTCTTAATCGTTATGAATACTCATCATATAGGAGCAGTGACAGTCAATGAATACCTAAGAGATGAATGTGACAACAAATTCCATAGTTCTCTTTCTGTTTTCCTCATGTTTCTTTACAGTATTCCATAAGAAGAATTTGATGCCATTGTGATGTTTTTGCCCTGGGCACTGCTGGAATTATTTGTTAAAGTGGTGTGGCAGCATAAGATTGCTTTTCTCTTGCTTATTTCTGAAAAGCATTTATTATGGTCTCATAAGCTTATTCCTGCATTCACATGGTCAGTTTTAATACGTACCAACTTTATGTGTCCTTGCCTGAAATGCTGAAGTTAAGGTGTTTATATTTTTCTCTCCACTATAGCAGGATCCAGAAACAGGTAATTGCTTTACAGGTGAGAAAGAATATAACACCTAAGGCTTTTTTTTATGTTGTCTTCAAAATACAGTCATGTCTGTTATTACACATTGCTATGTAAAATAAATCAATGCTGTAGAAACTCACTTGTACTTGAACTACTTGCCAATGTAAAAACAGTAAACTATGCCAAACCAGAGGGATTGATTGATGACCCAGGCTTCTTTCAGTGCATAAGAAGGTAAAAGGACTGTACATCCCCAGTTGCTTTTTGCTGTGGATCCAACAGGATATAGTGAGAAAATAATGAAGCTATGAATGGAGGATTGATTGTGAATAATTAATCTTGAACTACCTGCTCTTCTGCAGCTTTTTATTGCTTGATATCCTCCCAAAAAAAGTTTACAGAACTGCTTACTGTAGTCTAATGTAGCAATCAGTTAATGTAGTAGGTAATGGTCAGCTAATCAACTCATACATAAATATAAGCTTGATATTTCTACAGGGCCTGTGTACTCATCAAGAACTCTGTAAGCTTCAATATTTGAATATGCAACTGACTGTAAAAACACCAATGTATATGTGTGTGGCCCTTGTGCAGAGTGTGAATGAATGGTTTACAGAGGATTAACTGCAACAAATTTTCAGGGACGGGGAAGATTTTTCTCCATTGTACACAACAGTTACAGTTATTCTGCATTGCACGCAGCAGCTTACGCAGGGAGTTTAACTGGGAAAAAAATGTAATTCAAGGAGCTGTTGCTTTGTCCTCTTCAAGCCTCTGTTTCTTTGGAGGGCAGTGCAATGGAGCCATGACATGTAGCAGATGCTGCACACGCATTTCTCTCTGTGGTGTTTCCTGTGTTGTGGCCAGCACTTTGGAGCATTTTGGGGTTTTTTTAGAGAAATTGAGGCACGAAGCCTTTAAAATAGAACTGACATTTCACATGGACTTTTGTGCTGCAGTACTGCATGGTATAATCAAAGTTGCAGCCTCAAAAATCTATGTTAATAAACCTCATTATTAGTTACAAATGTTAAGTAAAAGCCTGTTAAAAGTAATAGATGGGGTACAGCAGAGCAACACCTATCTACTGCTTGAGCAGGGCTGGGAAGCATAGAAAACTTCACTGCTCAAAGGCAGGAGCAACATGAGCTCTCAACTGCGAGTTCTATATAATTATTCAGGATACAAACTCCTGCGGAGTGACACGGGGCAGTCATCACAGCCACCAGCCACATCCTGTCTTGGGAAATTGGACATATTCTAGCCTTGGAAGTCTGCATGTGTGAGATCAAGCTTTCTTGCATACCTCACTAAACAGTCTTGATGTAAAGGGGGAGGATCTGGTCCTTATATTTACAAGTAGCTTGAAATATTTTTCATCTGGAAAAGATTTGCAAGAGCTCTATCATTTACAATTTGTAGTATTACAGTATTAACTATAGCTGGGAAAAAAAACGATTTTGATTTTATATATATAAATACACATTTGTGCATAAGTGTATCTATATATAACTTATATAGATACTGTGTAATATACAGAAACATGTATACACATACATACATATGTGTGTATATACATATAGATAGGAACAGTCTCAGCTATTGCATCCTGTTTACTGGAATTCATTTGCCAGAGTGAGATGAGGCTTGTTCTGTCTTGATTTGCTCTGATCTCCTCTTAATCTTGCATAAGTTGCTATGAACTAATTCTGATCCTATGTAATTTCCGTATTACAAGGCCTGATCCTATAGTCCTACTTGGGCAAAACTCCTGTAAGTCCTTCTTACTGCAGTAACATTTATGCAATGGTTGACTATAATGCTTCTAAATACTTTCATTTTTCTCTTCCATGAGAATGTAGACAAAGCAAGGACAAATACAGACTCTTTGCTGTAGACAGAATTTTTCCATAATCAGTTGATTTTGCAGAACACTAAAAGGCAACAATTCTGGTGAGAAGAAAATGATTATTCCAATTTCTTGTAAGGGTCTAATGGCAAATTAGGGATATGTGCCTCCAATTTTTATATAGAAGTTAAGCGAGAAGAATCCCCTAGAAAGGAATGGGAGAATAAAAGAGAGCTCAAAGTCCAACTGCTTTCTCATTAAAGGCCTGTAATATATTGATCTTAGTTTTTTCATTCAGGACTGACCCTGTGAGGTGAAGAGAGCTGTGCCCATCTTGTCAATTCCATGAGCAAGGGGCTACTTGGGTCTCTTAAATTAATACCATGATTCCCTGTGGTGCAGTCTCTTCATGCTTTTCCACTCTAAGGAGTGGTCACAGAACTGTCAGCTGTATAACAATGATTACCTATGACTCCTTTCTTCAACTGATAAAAGCTTTGGATGCTCATCTCTATTTCCGAAACTTGCAGATCAGTCTTTTTAGGCTATTTTTATTTTACTTTCTTCAGCTAATCAAGTAGGCAGTGAACTAAAGGATTTTGTTTGCTGGTTTGCTTTTGGCTCACATGTCATTGGTTGCAATGAGTGCAATTTTCAGTAACCAGTCATGCTGGTATAAGGAAGCGAGGTTCAGTGTTTTGACTACATGCAATACATAGGCACGAGTCATGCATTTCTTAGCTGATAGATGAAAATCACATAAACACACATTTCACACAGGAATACCTCAGCTGGCTGCTTGATGCCAGTCTTTCTTTCCCTACATAGAACATCTGTAAAAGAGAAATGATGTAAAAGGCAGCCTGGATTGTGTGTAATAATGGTCTGGAATTACCTTAGTGTAATAATGGTCTGGAATTACCTTAAGATACTGTCAAATGCCAAAAAAAAATATTATTCATTTTCCTATGGCTTAAATAATCAGGCTTTTAAATACTAACCTTTGAGGGTTTGGTTTTGTCTTTGAAGAAAAATGCACAGGAATACTGTTCTGAAGTCTCATGTATTACCTTGGCAATCACTCTAGCCATCCAGGTTTGAACATGCAGGTTGATTTTGCTCTCCATTTTCTTACCAGTAGTAGTGAGAAAACCAAATGTTAGCATATGTCACTGATGTATTTTGCTTCTGTTCCTCCTCAACATGAAGAGGTTGGATCCTTGGGAGTTCTTGCTGTTATTGTGCAGGTGAAACTTTCATTAAAATCAGTGTAGGATCTTACTTTGTTAAGGTATTTTCCCCTGTTTAGGGACTGAAGGAATAAGCTCACTCTACAAATAGCATATATGAAATTGCTGTATTTTAAATTGGGAGATACATATTTTTTTATTACTATTATGACACGACATGCCTTTTGATCTCCTTTCCATAAGAATTACTGCTGGGAGCTGGCTTTGGCCAAAAGTACAAAGTGGTTTCTTTTAAAACAGTACTCATGAGGTCCTGATCATCCACAGCTGTCTGTGGGAATTCAGCTGGAATTAATTTGAGGTACAGATGTTTGTTTCCTTTTGATATCATTTGATCTTTTACCTAACTTTTATATAAAGGACCTATAATGACGGCAGACCAGCATGCTTCAAATGATTGAGCGTAATTAGTTTGGTCTGCCGGGCTTCAGATCCTTTTAAATCTGTATCTATCTGCTGCATAGAAGGCAATGTCATACAGGTTTGACATAAGGTGAGGTGGTGGGATTTTTATGGCTATTTCACATCTTTTTCCTTATGACTAGAGGGCTGGGTTGGCTGCCTTAGCAGCCTCCTATGCATCCTCTTTTCTTTCCATGGCTAGAAAGCAAGATACGAAATTCTTCCCCAACTTTTGTTTCTATAGGCGCAGCCTGGAGATGAGCTGCAGTGCTTGTGCTAACTGATGTCAATTTTCATATGCTCGCCTATGATTACCCAAACCAGTAAATTAAGGAAGTCACCAGCAATGCCTTCAGACAAGAACTTACTTTTTGAAGCTGCCAAGCAACGTTTGCTAACTAAAATCTCTGGGCAATACCACAAAGAACGAAGTCTGTACGGTAATTAAAAATACAATGTTGTCACCCCCAAAGAAATTAAGTACTCTATAGTAAAATCTGCAGCATGATTAAATTAAGTGGAAAGCAGTTCCAAGATTGCTTGTTACCATTGAGGAAGATAAATGTTGAGTCCTTCAAATTCTCTTGCTCAGTAATCACAGTTCTCTTCCCCTCCTTGGAAATCTTTTAAGCCATTCATTTCCTTTTAATTTTGCTCAGGCACCCAAGAACATAAAGTTAATGCCCTTGTAATGGTCATTTGTACATAAAGTTGTAATTATTTATTTTCTCATTTGTACCATATCAAGGCTTTGTACAATGTTTTAAGTTTTGTTTTCAAATTATTTTGTATTTTATTTTTATAAACTGGTTCTAAATAAAATACTCATTCAGCATGCAAACCTTCAGCTCTGGTGGTGTTTGTATAAGGGATTTATTTATAAAAGCTTCAATCAGGTTTTTTTTCCCCAGTATTTTTTGTATAGTAACCCTGTACTTTAAATGGAGAAAGTGCTTTGATAGTGATTTTTTTTCTGTTATAAAAAAGCAAGTGTCTCTTGGTGCTACAGGAACATGAGTCAGATGCTCGTATTGCAAGTCAGACTGATTGGATCAATGGAAGTTTTACTTTTTTAATATGTTCATGTTTTATGTATTAATAAGAATAGAAAAACTCAACTGGCCTCCTCAGAAACCTCCCTGTTTGCTCTTGCTCTTATCCATACTGTCTGTATTCAGCCAAACAATAAATGATCATCACAGCCAGATCAGATCAATTTTAGTTAACAGTATGATGCACTCCAGCCTTGTCATTGTGAAAAGCCAGCGCCTGCTACTTTTTAATCCTTCCCCTGTTGAAATTCCTTATTTAGTCAGAGGCCATCATAACTTATTTTTCTGGAGATGGTCAGCATCCGGATATAGACACTGAGCTTTTAGAGCCTCTTGAGACCTGTTGTCCCCTGTGCAATGCACTGAAGTGAGAGATAGCAGAGAAATTAACAAACAGAAGTTACTGAATCTGAGCACTATGTGCTATGTGGAAATGCAGTTACCTACCAGTTGCTCTGGTTCCCTCCAAGATCATTTCTTTCTAGTAAAAGTAGAATATAATACCATAAGAATATATATATGTGGCTTATGTGCCTCATGTCTTAGTCCTTAAATGCTGTGGAAAATACTGCCTGCTCTTTGTACAGCAGAACGAGGTTTTTAGGGAAGTCCAGAAGAACTGGAGAAAATTCCCTGGGTATCTTGCTCAGTATTATCACCATCACACCTTGTATGTAAGGCAAATTGAAAGCCAGCTCTGCCCCTGTTCGAATCATTGGCAGTATTTTCAGTAAGCTTCAGGACCAGGTCATTAGCTCTTGCCATTGTATAAATAGTTCCAATTGCTTCACATGACAGGAAACAAATTGGGAATTTACTCTGTAGCATTCCAAGAAAATGATGTTTTGTCTTCTGTTAAGAGCAGTCAGAAATTTAACGGCATGCTTCTGAATGGTGTGTGCTTTTGATGCTCCAAACAGAACCATCATTTGATCACAGAAAGAGCACATGAAGAAACAGCAATTTATATATACATATATATATGCTTTCTATATAGAATGCTAATAGAATAGTGTTAATTTGAAGATAAAATAGTGAATTTGCACACTCTGTCCTGGTGACAGGTAGCTTGGTATCTTATTTAAAATACTTAAATGTGGATTATAACAGAAAGGGAGGAGTGGTTTTGATCTGGCATCAGTATACATTAGTGGTACAACTGACTGGGGCAGGAAAAACAAGATTGAAATAAAGATGCTGTGGCAGATAGATTGATGTTGGGGTCTAGTAACTGTCTGGTCACCGAGGTGTCTTTTAGCATTGTCTGGCTTGTCATCTTCATTCATACAGGAGATCCAACCTGCCCACTCTGTTCTTGGCATCTTGCTGCGTTTCTGTGCACTTGTACTGTAGCTGGCTCTCATTTAAACTTGTATTTGAACATGAGAAAGCCATGTAATGTACACAAGTCAGCTCTCCTTGGAAATGCTGTAGTAAGTGAAATTCAACAATTAGCAACAGGAGAAAGAATTGAAACACTAAAAGCCAGACAGGTTAAGAACTGGCTGTTGCAACCTGGACAAGCTCAAACTGCTGCCCAAAAGGACCAGGTAAACTTCAGATCACTTTTGCTCATCTACCAGGAATGTCACAGTAGCCTTAATCGGCTTTTTTGTCCATGAGAACAAACACAAATGAAAGGTGTCTTCTGCAGTTACGGCAAACACTGTTCTAGGCGCCTATTTGTCCTAATGGGGAGAGAAATAATGCTTCCAACAGGTTAATTTAGAAAGCTTTTAACAACATTGACTCGAGAATCAGATTTAGAAGGATTAGTTCTTTCCCACTTTTAAAACCAGCAAATAAGGTAGTGATACTTGTGACCCACACCATCTCCTTTTGTTAAGGTAGACCTGAAAATGAGAACTGCCTTTATTTCAAGGCATTAATCTCAATTAACAACGTGCTGTACATGTATATGTTTTAATTGTGAGATATTTACATATTTTACACCATCTATAATACTTAAGGGAAAACTTACTAACATGACCACCCTGTGTTCACATGTTATTTGGCAGCAGCTGTCGGGTTTTGAGGCATCTGTGTCTGTGGTGGGTGCACCATAATTAAGGGCAGAAGTAAAAGACAGTACTTAATATAGTTTCATACAGTACAGTGCTCTGTCAAAGCTGACTGCTAAAATGACATATCTTGACCTATGATTACATGTTCCTATGCTGCTAGGAGGGTTACAATCCTCTATACCATTTGTAGTTGCTGAAGTCTAGCCGCAGGAACACTAGTGCCAAATTACTGGAAAACTAGAGGCAGCTAGTCGCTGCTATAGGCCAAATTTATCCACAGAGCTTTAATTGTGGTGAAAATGCTTGAAGAGGAGGATCCGCTTGATTTTTCAGGTCATCAGACAAAGTTGCAGTGAGGGGGGTTTTGTTTCCCTTGCAGTAGGACACAGGACATAGGAACACAGCACCTCTGTTAATTTTGAATTGTGCAAAGTAGAGTAGTAGGTAAGCATTAAAACATACCAGGCTTAAGCACACCTCAAGAATAGTGCCAGTGGCAATAGCTTTCCCCTATCTAAATGTGAAAAGGAGATTATTCTTTTTCACATTATGATAAAATGATTCTTTCATGCTTGTTTCAGAGCTGACACTTTACAGGTTACTTTTTGCTCCAACTCTTGTCTTTATTCTTCCTTGATACATAGTTAAGAGAACGGAAGATTCTACTCATCTCTCCAACAGGTAAAGATGAAAGCTTCATAAACTATGCAGAAGCATTTGGTCCGTCTGGAACAAAGTCAGCTGCTGCCTCCTGTCATTTGTTTAACAGCAACCGTAGCTTCCATTTAATGCAAAACAATGCAGAAACTTCTTTGGTTTCTGTATTTCAAATGTTTTGACATTGATTGCAGAAGGCTTTTAAAATCTAGTGAAGATACAGCCTGCTTATAAACCATATGGGGAAAAGTAATTCCATGTCAAAACCAGGCATCACTCATCAATTACTATTTTTTGCTGTATTTCTCTATTTGAACCATGTGCGAAGAAAGAGCCTACCCTGCTAGTAAAGCAAAGTGCCTCTGAGGAAAAGGTGCATTTGACAAGCTGGAAATGAACTACAGCCAACTGGAGCAATGCTGAATGAATTCTGAGGAGCACATTCATGAATAACAGCTCAGTCCTAAAACCCTTGTAGAGTAAGCACAGATTTCAAACTCCTCCTGCGATGCCTCGCACAGCTCAGACTTAAAAAGTACCACAAGAACCACCAAACAAACACCCCCAATACTATAGTTACTAGAAAAAGCAAGTACTTAAAGAGCTAACAACTTTCCGAGGTTGGTTTAATCAAAAAATGAAGCAACTTGTGTAAGACAGCTCCTGCCCATCAGTAACCATAGTGTTACTTTTTACCCCACTCCCATGCCTTTTATTTTTGAAAAGGTCACATTAAACAAAGGATGATACAGACAACAGACTTAGTCAAAATAAATGGGTTTTGTTTGGTTGGTTTCTTTAGAGAGTAAGAGGATAAAGAAAATAATTAAAATTAGCCAGCTTCAACAGTTAACAAACAGGAGACTGGAAATTAGTGTTTAATGCCACCTACAGTGAAATGTTTCCCACTGGGAAAAATGTGGGAGGCGAGTCCATTTTGCTCCTTCAAAGTCACAGGCTGGAGCAGAACATACAACAGCACCTGACAGCACAGTCACTTTACATATACTCAAGTTTTTACATATCTGCAAAGCAGAAGTAGTAGCAGCCATTTGGATGTTCTTTCTTAATGGTTCTCAGCGGGGGCCTGGGAAAATCAGAAGGACCTGGCTCTTGTGACATGGAGCTGGAGCTGCAGCTGCTGCTTCTGCTGCTGCTTCCAGCTACTTGTGCTCTACCTCTGCCCTCAGCAGGGGAGACCTGGGGGGATCCTGGGCTCAGGTACCCGGCTGTGGTTTGAGTAGAGGTGGTAGCATATGTAGTGGGGCCAGTGTTGTTTTTCACATAGACGTTTTTGATAGCAACAAGCGTATGTGCCATGATGCTGAGGCTGTTACTCAGATCTTGCATGCCTTGCTGCAGCAGCCGAAGATTGTGGTTGACACTGTCAAAACCAGACTGGATCACCTGCATCTGAGTCTGTTGAATCTGCACCAGGTCCTCTTCAGTTATTTCAGTTTGGTCTGCCTGGGACCTGCCTTTTGTTTTGGCTTTTACTTTCCCAGAGGAGCCACTGCCTGATGTCTCCAGAAAAGATAGCTGTTCTTGGCTAGGTGGAACCACTGCCATGTCCTCAGAGCTTTCTTCTGGCTCTACCACCTTCACTACTATTTCTTCTTTGAGGCTCATCTTCTCGAGACTGGATTGATGAGATGGGCCAGGATCGTCATTAAACCCTAGAGGAGATGGGGGATAAGGAAAAGCAAACAATAGACAGTGAGAAACTTCATGATCTCTGTGGTCAGTGAAATGTGTTCCCATCCACTAAGCACTAAAGTTAGTACTTGTAGGAATGAGATATGTGGTGAAGGGATTAACGAGGTGTGGTAGCTGCAACACCCTGATGCACACAGAGGCTGCTTGACTCTTAATGCTGCCTCAGGTGAGTTGAAGAGGGTGCTCTCCTAGTGTTTTGTGGTTCTGTTCTTTGCACAAGACCCATAGCTCTTGAGCAGCCTGACTGAAACTCTCATTATCCCTCATTTACATACATCAAATATACCAAAGCGAGAAAGTGGCTTCTCCCCACTGCAACTCGCACTGCATTATCTTTGATGCTTTTAGAATATTTATTACCTCAATAAATGGGAAAAAAAAACATAAAGCTGCATTCACCAACTAATCATGTATTCACATGCTATGGATCCCTTACCAGCCCCACTGCAGAAGCTGAGTTTTAGGTTCCAAGAGACAAAGTTCACTGGAAGCTCATTCCAAGCTCTATCTGCACGTGGTAACCAGTGACAGCATTACCAAAGCCCAGCAACTGCAAGAAGCCCCTTGGTACCGGAGCTGATCCTTCCAGCTCACTAATGCAACGTCTGTGGGGTACACACACAGTCATGTCCTCGCAGCCCTCTGTACTGCCTACACCTGCACGCTGGCATGGCTTTTCGTGTTTGCAAGGGTAAGTAAGTGAACACAAGCGGCTGGGTCTAATGCCTCGTAGATGGGTATTTACTACGAGACAGGGTTTACTCTTAGGGGCTGTTCTGATGCACCTTTATGACCCCCAGCACGAAACCTATGCGGTCCGTGTGTGCACATGTACTTTTCGCTCTTCAAAAGAAGGCAGTGATCCAAAGCAGGCGCTCTCAGGCAGCGCTGGTACCCGCATCCCGCTGCGCGCACGCACTGAGCTCCCAGCCCGCTCCGCTCAGCGCCGTCCCTCCCTGGAGACCGGGAATCGGCTGCTGGGACTCCCGCAGGGAACGCACCGGGGAGAGGGTCCGAGCAGCGCGGCGGGGGCCGGTCCCGCACTCACCCATCTCCCCCACGACGGCGCCGGGCAGCTCCAGCGTGTCGATGCCACCCACGATGGGCACGGCCTCGGTGGGCAGCAGGGAGCCGTAGGCGCGGTGGTGGTGGTGGCGGCGGGCGGGCGGCGCGGCGGAGGGCGGCATCTCCTCAGGGGCCAGGAGGAGGCCGAGGGCAGGGGGGGCCGGCGACCCGCAGCCCTGTGAGAGCCGGCACAGCTTGCTGCGGTCGCGGCGCTTCAGGTCCCGCCAGCGCTTCTTCAGGTCCTCCACGTCGCGGGGGCAAGCGGCCACCGGGTTCACCTTGTGCCGGATCAGCTCCCACACCTTCCGCTTCTGGCCCGGGGAAGCGCGACCGGGCCCCGCCGCGAACAGCAGCTGCTCGTGCTTCAGCACCTGCTCGATCAGCACCTCCGTCTCCGCCTCGTTGAAATTCGCCTTGCGCCGCTTCGGCGACTCCTCGGCCATCCTCCGCCAAAGGGGGCCGGGCCGGACCCCGCCCGGTGCCGGCGGGAGGGCGCGGAGC
>JASSUY010003962.1:0-18072 GCA_032466535.1 Forpus xanthops | reverse complement strand
TTCCATACCACAGCACATCATGTCCAGTGTAGAAATGGAGGGGAGTTACCTGGAAGGCCCAGATCACTGCTCGGGTCAGCCTGGATATTGGTTGGTGAGTGCTGAGCAATTGTATTGGGCATCACTTGTGTTTATTGTTTTATTTTCCCTTTTTAGTTTCATATTCTCTCCTCTTATTCCCCTTATTATTGGTGGTAGTGGCACTGGTTTTGTATTATACCTTAGTTACTGGATTGCTCTTATATCAACCCGTGGGACTTACATTCTTTCCATTTTCCTCCCCATCTCTCTGCAAGCAGGGGGGAAGATGAGGGAGAGTGAGTTGAGTGGCTGCATAGTTCTGAGTCACTGTTTGGGCTTAAACCAAGACAGCATACCACTGCTCCTGGCTTGTCCTTGGTAGCAGTTAAAGGAACACTGTACTTCAACATCATTACCTTTTGACAAGAAACAGTTTTAGGCAATAAAGCAGCATGTTTGGGAAGGACCAAGGATTGAAATAAAGCCTGTAAGTGCACTCACCTCTCCTCCGTTTACATAGTCAAGCACAAAGTAAAGCTTCTCTGAGGTCTGGAAAGAGTAATGGAGTCCCACAAGGAAGGGGTGCTTGACATTTTTCAGGAGCACATTGCGTTCTGCCATGATGTGGGTTTGCTATCAAAAAGCAGGCATGGCATTAGTTTCAGGCAAGGGTACAGTCTGCCATAGGGGCTCACTGCTGTTTTCAAAACAGGTGGAAGTTTCAGCCCCAGAAAGGAAACTGCTCTCTGCTGTCTGACCTACAGCATTTCAGTTCCTATCCATGTTCCCTTGGCACTGAGAAATGCATGTTTTGCATGTGAGTTGTCTACATGAATACCAGCCACAAGATACCTCAATTGCATTACCAGGATAACTCACACACTGACCACTATTTACAGAAGTAACCAAGGAGAGCAGACATACCTCCTTTTTCTTTAGGATGGTTTTCTTATGCAAAACTTTCACTGCATAAAAAGTCTCATCACACTTGCGTTTTGCCAGAAGAACCTGCAACAGAAGGTCTTGTTAATGGATTTCAGCCCACCTTCTGTTGGATTAATGCTTCCTCATTAGCTACGCACTTGTGTGAGTGACTATACGCAGAATACAGCTTCAGAGGGTCAAGTACAAAGTTTTAAAGACTTAGCTCCAGTCCTCCAATTTCCCAGCACTTTCTGATTGCCAGAGGAAAGCACATGACATATCCACATAAACCTTTTACATATCTAGTAGAAAACAGGTTTGGAGAATCTGCAGATAGCCCTACTTAAAATGGATCCTTGCTATCTCAAAGTACAGATGTGCCTGGAGAATTTTTGCTAGCTGAACAAATTTGAAGCTTATTTTTAATCAAGTACTGTTCCTTGCCATCACCATCCTGAGCATAAGATATCTCACACTTGCGTCCTTAGAGAGGTTCAGGACAGCTCAAAGAATGGACTATGAAGACTTATCTCCAGTCTCATCTGTTCCCAGTCCCAGTGAGAACAAGCTCTCCAGGAGATGTACAAGCAAAGGACACAGCTAGAAACTCCTTCAGCAAGAAAGTTCTTTCCAAGCTGCCTCTAAAGAGCTCCAGCCCACCTGTAAAACCCACTTACTTTTCCAAAGCTTCCTTTGCCAATAACCTTCAGGAAGTCAAAGTCTGTTGGTTTGGCACTGTCAGGCAAGAATGAAACAAGTTAATGTTTCTGGGAGGGAAACACACAAGAGCAACACTGCCATCAGGGCAGAGTTCTTTTTAGGAACCACCAGTGTTTGTGGAAGAGATTAAATGGCACCAGATGGGTGACACTCATCCCTGGCCAGCATGGGATTCACACTGTCTACATTAGTGCACCCAGCAGAGTATGAGCAACCCCTCAACCTGCTGCTGGACACTGCAGCAGAGAAAAGCACCTGTGGGACCAAGTGGCACCTTTACAGGGGACACAGTTTATCCTTATTGCTAGAGAAAGGTCGTCATGGAGCCAGCAGGGATGAGGAAGATCTTAGCTTACTATCTCTGAAGAGAAACAGAACAAGGGGCTGCAGACTTGGACAGGACAATGATGATAACAGGGGCCAGCTATAGCTGAATGTCTTGAAAGCTAGTGCATTGCTGATACATATGGTATTAAAAGCCAAATAATGGAATTGTTAAGATTTTGCAGACACCACCCATGTAAGACACAGGGACCACCTATATTACCCTGCCAGATCTCTTCCCTGCGTGCCCCACACCCTACCTGGCTTTCACAGGGAGCTTACTTTGGGTTAGCAGAAGGTCCAAGGTTGATGTTGTCAGCTGGTGTTGGAGGCTAGAGAGGATAACAATAATTAGTCACAAGGACCATGCTGCAGGTTGTGCTTTCCTTCCCTCAAAACAGTATCACTTGCAGAGTCATTAAATACCCATTAGCAAGAGACACAGCGGATGCTTTGGCAACTGAAGTGAGGGGGAAGGGAGAACAAAGCTATGCACTAAAGCTGTATCATTCCCAAGCTGGAAAGCTTTACTAAGCTAGAGTATGTGTTGAAGTCCTCATCCTATACTTGTACAAATAAAAACTATTAAACAACTGCTTGGCCCCAACTTGAGGTTTTTAGGACCTGGTGTGCTGTGACAGAGGAAGGCCACTGTGGGTCTCGGTTGCTCACCACAGCACTGAGACAACAAGCCATTCCCTATGCCTGGGCTGGGCAAGAAGCCCTCTGCAAAGCTCATAGAGGAACACTCCTGCATCAGGACATAAGCATTGTCCCCAGACCCTACTGCCCACTCCTGCTGACCCCCAACACTGCCAAGTCTGGAGCCTTGGAAGTGGCCCTCTGCACACCCAGCACCATAGAGATGCAGCCCCTCTCTTCCCAATGATAGAGGTACATATACACATGGTCTTCCTTCTCCCCAGGAATCTTTGCCTCCACAGACTCTGGGAGCATTTTGCCTCATCCAAAAGGCTATATAGGTCCTCTCTGCTTTCATTTTACCTCCACCCAGCATAATCCACAGGGACAAGGCAGCAGCAAGACTCCTGGCAGGCTAACATGGGCTCTCCTCCTTGCTTTTCTCCTACAGGCGCTAGCCCCTCTGCATTCCCAAGGTGAAGACTTGCTGGCTCTGAGCAATGATCTCACCTGGGTGCTTTTATCTGGGCTCCGGGAACGATCCATTAAAAAGGCAACTCTTTCAGCACTTGGGAAAAGAAGAGCAAGCCAATATTGAAAACAAAATCCAAGAGAGAAACTTCTCCCCTCCATCACAGGATACCTCAGCAGAGATCCTCAGCAATCCCTTTGGTAGCACTGCTGCTCCTAAGGGATGAGGATGCACATGCTCTGGGGGAGACAGGGAACAGTGGACATATGCTGACAGGAGGTTGGAGGGAGGGATGTGAACAAGCAAAAGCGTATTAGATGCCACAGTTAGTCCTTGATTTGCAATAGCAGAAACTGGTCAGGGAACTAGCACATGAAGAGCAGCACAGCCCCAGGGCAGAGGAGGTTGCAGCTCTCCTGGACACGGACAGGCCCCTCTGAAAGCAGATGTAGCCCCTGTCCAAGTGCAGAGACCCGCATGGCTCCCAGCCCTGCCACCCAGTGTGGGTTCCCACAGGGCAGTCACGGGGGTCCCGCCAGGTCCGACCACCGCCCCCCCACTGGCAGCAGCTGGGGGCCATTCCCCAGCCCAGCCCAGGTCTGCCTGAGGCTGTTGGCAGCCCAGGGAGGAGGTGCTGGCCATGCCAGTGAGTGGAGGCATTAAAGCACAGGGCTCTCATCTATCCAGTGCAGCTGCTGCTGGAGCAGTTGGACTGGAACAACACCTGGCTGCTCAGATCTGCACTGCTCCAGCATCAGTGGGGAGAGCTGGGTCCTGCCACCCCAGGGCTCCCTCCCTTTGCTTTGAAGGGTCCCCCCCCCTTGCAAAAGCCAGCATTAGAGGTGATGGGGGGAGGGGAGAGAGAAGAAAAAAAAGAAAAAGAGAACCCCACACACTGCTCCCTTCTCCCCTGCCCCAGAGCTTTGTTCATTGTCCCTCAGCCCCACAAAGCTCCCGTACACCGTAGGGATACTCTGAAAGCTCTCACTCCTCCATCTGCCCTGCCCCTTCCTGAAGATGCCATCAGCCTCCCCACATCTCACCTGTGGGTGCTCCCTTGCTGCACCCCCATGCACAGACCCCAGGCCATCCCAGAGCTCCTTCGCCAGCAGCCAGGCTGACAGCAGGCACTGGCAGCTGTCCCCAGGCACTGCCCACATCTGCCTAGTGCCAGCCAGCTCCATCCACCGCCAAGCCAGCGCAGGGGCCATCGGGCTGAGCTTTTAAAGGGCTCTCATCCCTGGAAGGCTTTCGTACTCACTAAGAGCAGAGCCTGGAGCCGGAGGCTTTGATGGCTTGTCCTATCCTCTTCCAGCCGCGCTTGATGAGTTCTGTGAGGAAAGTTGGAGCACCAATGCAGATTAGCTGGCAGCGCAATCACAAGCGCACAGACACGTTTGTTCTTCACTGACCTTGCTCTTCTCTTCACAGCTGCCCTCCTCCGCCTTCCACTAAAGTACCAAAATAACCAGGAAATTATAGGAACCAGGACAGCTCCCCTCCCAGCCCCACCAGGAGCCCTCAATAGCTCACAGGATGGGGATCAGTGCCGCAAAACAGACTCTCTCCTGTGGCAGAGGGAACTTGGGCTAAAGGGCCACTGTTGCCTCCCTGACCCACCTCGGGTCTCCCGGGGTGGGGGGGACGACAAGAAGTGTGCTCACAAGGATCATGTTGTACCAGGGTAGTCACACACTTGGCACATCCCCTGCCCCTT
Organism: Forpus xanthops; assembly: GCA_032466535.1. Taxonomy (NCBI): domain Eukaryota; kingdom Metazoa; phylum Chordata; class Aves; order Psittaciformes; family Psittacidae; genus Forpus; species Forpus xanthops. The sequence continues at coordinate 13,252 of JASSUY010003962.1, read as the reverse complement.
TCATTCAGGACTCTGGGAGTAATTAGGGACATGAATGAAACCTTTCAGGGCCCTGCAGGAGGTAAGCAAGCACATATGCCCAAGGACACATAGCCAGGGGCAGAAGCTGGGATTCCCACCACAGAGCATCCCTTTTGCTCAGCTGTGCAGGCAGTTGCCACCAACCATTGTCATCATCACCACTGCTCCCTTCAGAGAGAGGCAAAGTCCTGATCCTGCTCCCGACGGCACAGGCTGAGCAAGACAGAAGCCCGAGAAGTGCAGCCTGTACAGAGGAGCTCCTGGGTTTGGTTGGAAGTACATAACAAAAAATGCCAAGACTTATTTTCACTCCCTGGCTCTGCCCTAGTTTTACTGCTGGAAGGAAAGAATCAAAACATTACGGAAACAGAAAACATACTCCCCCTTATCCCCATCAAAAATAAACAAAAAAAAGGGAGGGCCTTTACACACAAGTTGTAATCCTGGAGTAGCTCTTCTACAGACCAAGGAACCGCTGGCACCAACTGCCAGACCCCATCTCCCTAGGCAAGGAGCTTATAGAACAAGAAGCTTCCAGGTGAACACAAGCCCATTTACAGAGCTCTTCCTGTTCCTAGGATCTGCAAGATGGAGGGACCTGCAATCAAGAGAGCCACTAAGCCAGGCAGCACCAGCAGCTTCAGGATCTGTGTGCAGATCTGACAAGGAGCCAAAAAACACAGGCTGTAGGTTTAGAGTTTCTGAACAGATATGAAAGGGAAAGCAGGAATTCAAAGAAAAGCCACAAAGCATTCAGTGAGAGCTCATAATATCAGGTTTGTCCGAGACCCTGACTTTGCCCTGCAGCAGGTACAGAAGCTTGCCCTAGCAGTGGCGTATGCAGGCAGCAACCAGACAGAACAACCTCATCTCCTCCCACTGGGTATAGTCCTTATTTCCCTGAGAGCCTGGCTCACAGACTGTAGGTCATCCAACGCCTGCCTTGGGGCTGCAGGTATCCCACAGGCTGCTGGACAAACTGGCCACAACCATGGTCACCACAGAGGGGCATCAGCCACACTTCCCCGAATGGGCAGCTCTCACTCAAGGCTCAGTGCTGGGCAGGAGGGTGGCACAAGCGACAGCCAGGGGTACACAGGCAAACCCCGAGCTGCAAGTTGCAGCAGCATTTAGAGGGGTGAGGGCTACCCCCCCCCCAGCCCCTCTCCCCTTAACAACCCAACCAAGCCTGCGCAGTTCAGCACCTCATCTCGCTCCATACATGCGGCTCCATCAGCTGATGGAGCCTGTTCACTCCAAATCTGAACTCCCATAAGTGCAGCTTTAGCTTGCTGCTACTGACACTGTTCTGATCCTAGATTCAGGGAAAATAATGGCTTGGGCTCAGGTGGACATCTTGGGCAGCACGTGGACAAGCCATAAACATATCCATTTGGCTCAGTGCAGAATGCAGGACAAGTCCCAACTTGCTCAGAGGGGCTTGGACCAGCAAGGGCTGGATATACATGCTTGGCCCTGCAGCCCCACTGGGGCCTTTTCCAGTACCACAGCCTAGTGGTCCATCCCTGCTTACCTCCACCAGCCCCAATCTGCTCCATTCTTTGTCCCTGCAGACCAAGAGCAGCAATTTCCGACAAACGCTATTTCATTAAATGTACTTGCTCTGGGGTAAGAGTCCTTCTGTACCAAGCACATTTTTAGGATATGTACCTCCCCATCCTGATTCATTTTCTATTCTGGCCCAGAGCCTCCTTCGCCAGTCCACCTTCAAAGCCAAGTAAGTTTCTGGTTTAAATATCTCAAGCAATCAAATAAGCTTTTCCTTATCACTAACAAATGCTACTCCCCCTTAAATACAAAGATTTCCCAAGTACACACACAGAGAGCAACAGAATCAGAAATAGGTCATAAATATACACTGGAATCCTTGGTTATCCATGCCTGGCTGCATCCTTCCTCGCGCTTGCTGGTGTGGCAAGGATGCTCCAGGCATGACCAGGGCCACAGAGAGCATCAGCAAGTGAGTCCAGGAGTTCTCTGATGCAAGGTGACTGTTACACACCAGGAACATAAACTATCACATCCCACACCCCCTCCTTAAAGACCATTTCACTCCCAACACCTTGACCAGCAGCATCTCCCTAGCAGCAGGCAACAACTCACACAATATAAAGCAGCTACTTACAAGTTGGAGCAATTACTGCAGCTGAAATCTCCCCCACACCAAACATCCCTCAGTAACATACATTTTCCTCCCAGCACAGCACAAGCAGCTCCCTCTTCCTTCAAGATTTCTGCCAGTGGTGACCCACATTTCCATGCCAGCCCAGCACTATTTGCTGCAAACACATTACTAATGCAATGCGTACCTTGCACGAAGAGGCAACCTCATAGACTCGTCATCTGCAAGCTGCCTCCCACCCTCCTCCCTGATGTCACTGCTCTCAGCATCATTTCCTACCTAACCTAGATTGCAGTCCCCTCCAAGCAAGTGCCTCATCCTCTCCCACTCTGGGAAGGGCCAGTTGCCAGCATAGAGAGGCAAGGAGATCAGGCAGACTGTCACTGGGACAGCAAGCAATGTTTTGGAAGAAGCACAGGGTTTGGAATGGCAAGATTGAGAGAGGGGTACCCAAGACAGCCCGCAGCTTTCATCCAGCCCAGGGGCTGCAGGCAGCATATAGGGGAGACATCCCAGTTCCAGCTGAAAGAAGAATAGGGGAGGTGAGAAGGAGGACTTCTACATACACAGGCTTTTATTGGCCAAAACCACCCCCAAAACTCAAGCTTTCCCTGGGTAAAGATCCAAGGGGTAGCTCCAGGCCAGCTCAACTCCATTTTCATAGAGCCATGGAATGGTTTGTGTTGGAAAGGGCCTTAAAGCTCATCCAGTTCCACCCCCTGCTACAGACAGGGACACCTTCCACTAGAGCAGCCCGTGTGTCCAACCTGGCCTTGAACACTGCCAGGGATGGGGCAGCCACAGCTTCTCTGGGCACTCTGTGCCAGCGCCTCAGCACCCTCATAGGGAAGAGCTTCTGCCTAAGAGCTCATCTCAGTCTCCCCTCTGACAGGTTAAAGCCATTCCCCTTGCCCTGTCCCTACAGCCCTTGTCCAAAGCCTCTCTCCAGGTTTCCTGCAGCCCTTTTAAGCACTGGAGCTGCTCTAAAGTCTCCCCTTCAGGAGCCTTCTCTTCTCCATGCTGTCCCAGCCCAGCTCTCTCAGCCTGGCTCCAGAGCAGAGCTGCTCCAACCCTCACAGCATCTCTGTGGTGCCCTCTGGATTTGCTCCAGCATTTTCATACCCATTGGGACACTACAGCACACAGTAAGTCAGGAAAAAGTTAGAAAAGACTTTAAAGGACTTCTCCACTTGTGGAAGCTTTCTTAGCTTCCCCCATGAAGCTCTTGGCTCACTCCGTTTTCTCATGTAGATCTTCTCCCCTACACCCCAAGGGCTCTGCAAGCCCCAGAATAACAGCCCCAGCTCTAGCCAAGCTGGAGCTCAGAGACAACCCTCCAGATTTCAGAGAAGAGCTCCATGCAAAGCTGGAAGAGGGCAGCAGGTGGGTAAAGCTCACAGAGCACTGCAGAAAAATAATCCCGTGAAAACAGAAAAGAAAGCATCAAACACACCTGGTAGCATATCCACCAGCAGACACTGCGTCCTGAGGCACGGGAAGCAGTCCACAGCCAGTGAGCACTGGGATCTCTCCTCCCACACGCTGCCTGTCCTCGCACCAGCCCACCCTGCTGCTGACAGCCCAAACACACCACAAATCCAAGGCTCTTCCCTCAATCTCAGAGGAGAATAGCCCTGCTTCCTGCAACAGATCATTCAGCCCACAATACCCAGTTAAACACACTACCACTGCTGCTGCCTTATGGCAGCCCTTTATAGAGAGCAGGAAAAGCACATCAGATGTGGGAAAAGAAGAAACACCTGCTAGATACACCCAAGGAGTGACAATTTGAGAGAGAGAGGAATGGTTTTGGATGAGGAGGGAAGGGTGCAGGTGGTGGGAAGGAGGAAATTACATCCTGGCAGGCACTTCAGCTGTGCAGAGCAATTTCTGACATGTTAGTAAGCTGGAAATTTGTCCTATCCTGTGATTTGGAGGAAGGTCAGAACTGTGATTTGGTTCCGGTCAAACCCAGAAGCTGCTTCTTCCTTCATCAACCCAGGAAGATGGCAGCCCGGGATAGACAGGCTGGTGCTTTGCAGTGATATTAAATGCAAACATAAACATGGGTGCAAGGGAAAACCTGGTGCTGGGGGCATGCAGTGATTTGAGAGAACAGAGGCTAAGCTCTGAGCAAAAGGAGGCATCAGAGAAGAGCTGGTGTCTTCTCTCTCCTTGTCAAAAGGAAAGCGGTTGCTTTTTGTTTCCATTGTTGTTTCCTAAAAAATCTGCCTGCATGCAAAGGCAGCAGTGGAAAGCTTGTGGAGTGAGTGCAGTGTGAGTGGGGAAGGCAGAGGTGTGGGCAGCCCTCCTTGCCATAGCACAGGTCCTTGACCCAGGGCTGCAGGACCAGGAGAAACCCATCTGAAACACTTGATGTGCTCATTGCCATGCATAATAAGGGAGGGGAAGCAGGAAGTTCCGTGAAATGTCAGTCTCTCTCAGGTTAAAGCCTGAGGTTTTTCCTCAGCCAACAAACTCAAGCTATGAGTATCATCAGCTTTTAAAAATATCTCCTATTTATGTTTTTATTTTCTCTAGGTTTTGCCTCTACTTTGAGAGTTTCAGAATGCTTTCAGCACCTAACTTGAATTTTTTAATCAGTATCTTAAGCTTTTGTTTCTTTCAATAAAACCCCTTGGTATTAATGATAATATCTACTTATTTTCCACAGAAATGTATCTTTAATTAAAATCCTATTTTCTGTCTAAAGAAGAGGAAGCAGAAGAATCCTGGAAAGAAAATTTTTTCCAGCTAGAAACATAGAATTGTAGAATCACAGACTGGTTTGAATTGGTAGGAACCTTAAAGCTCATCCAGTTCCAACCCCCTGCCATAGGCAGGGACACCTTCCACTAGAGCAAGTTGCTCCAACCTGGCTTTGAATGCATAAAATCTCTAACCTGGAGTGTGGTTAGTAATGATGATAGATACTGGTGGACAAAGCAACAGTCAGGTTGGTTTTGGCCATACTGCCCCCTCCATTAGTGAGGCTTGTCAACATTCAGGGTTGTGCACACCCTGGTTGTAGCTCAGGGCCAGGGGTTCAATGTGGAGCCACCATCCCCATCACACTCAAATCACTGCCTGGGCTTCCTGTGGGTCCTGTGGGAGCTCAGTGACACCAAACCAGCCAGGAGCATTACCATTTGTTCTCCCCAGGGCGGTGGAGGAGGGCTCCATCCAGGCCATGTACATAAAGCAAGCCAAAATCATCCCTTCTCCTTATGGCTGGGACAGGAGCTCAGTGGCCAGCACTGGTTGTCCTCAGGAATCAGAGCATGCAGATGTCTCTCTGGCTACAAAGGTGAAGGGCACAGGGGTAAGAGTAGGAACAGGCCACTGGGTGCAGTGCTGGCTGCAGCCAGACAGGAATGGCTCTGGAACGTGGGCCAACTCCATCACCCTCATTGGGCCAGCACCCATCCAGTGCTCAGCCTGGTGGATACCATCAGTGCTCCACCACCGCCCCAGTGCCCTTCTCCTTGCACTCATCTGGAACGTGCTTTGGGACAGAGGGCACTGGGAGAGGACTGGGTAGCACTGCCTGGTTGTTTGACTTCTGTGCAGATGAAGAAATTTACCCTAAAACTGTTGAATTTACAGAATTCTGCTCTTGGAAAAAGATTTTGGGGTTTTGATGCTTTTAAGGAGCTGAGACCCAATTCATCCTCCCTGTACCCAGAGTGACTGACCTGGCATCGGAGGCTCCCTGGCACAGGAGAAGACATTCTTTGGAAGCACAGGAAGACATGGGCCACCAGTAAATCCCTAGCGTAGGTCACGTCCTCACCTGGACATTTAACATCAGATGTCACCAGATGCCTGTTGCAACTGGAAGAAGGCTGTGCCCTATGACTGCCTGGAGAGGTGTTCTGGGCAAGCAGTTTTCCCTGTGATGGAGTACCTGAGTGGGACAGGTAGAATCATGTAGAATCACAGAATGGTTTGGGTTGAAGGGACCTTAAAGCTCACCCAGTTCCAACCCCCTCCATGGGCAGGGACACATTCCACCAGAGCAGCTTGCTCCAGCGCCCTGTGTCCAACCTGGCCTTGAGCACTACCAGGGATGGGGCAGCCACAGCTTCTCTGGGCACTCTGTGCCAGTGCCTCAGCACCCTCACAGCAAAGAGCTTCTGCCTAAGAGCTCATCTCAGTCTCCCCTCTGGCAGGTTAAAGCCATTCCCCTTGTCCTCTCCCTACAGGCCCTTCTCCAAAGCCCCTCTCCAGCTTTCCTGCAGCCCCTTCAGGCACTGGAGCTGCTCTAAGGTCTCCCCTTCAGGAGCCTTCTCTTCTCCATGCTGTCCCAGCCCAGCTCTCTCAGCCTGGCTCCAGAGCAGAGCTGCTCCAACCCTTGCAGCATCTCCGTGGTGATCAGGGTTAGCCTCCAGCATGCTGCCCATCTGAGCAGTCCTCCCCACATGCAAGAGGTGAGGCCTTCCCTCTCACCTAGCTCCTGTGCACCCATGGCCATGGCCAGCAGAGCATGCAGATGCTCTTGTCCCTTGCCACAGCAGGACACATTAGTGCGAACATTGAAGGGGCTGCTGAAGGTGGGAGTGCTAGCAGGGCACATCATTATACAGGCATGCAGGCACATGTTCCTAGCTGTGCATCCCTTCCACCAGGACTGATCCTGGCCCATTCTCCTGCCCAGCTGCACGATCCTGAACAAAACTCAACAACTCCAGTGAAACCAGAGACCTGCTGGTCTTGTTGGTCTCCTGTGTGGGATGGTGTCCCCTGTGCTCCAGAGGACATGTCTATGCCAGGAAAACCTTTGCTGGACCTGGGTCCAGCGGTGATGAACAGATCTCAGGCAGTTTAACCTCTTCTGTGCAGGTCTTCTCCCTGTGCTGGACCTGATCAGATCATGGTGAGAGCAAGGCTACAGAAAGGTGATATTTTCAGCTGAACTGTCATAGCTCAGAACCTCCAGCCATGGCCTGTGCTTGGAAACTCTTTCCTTTTCCCCTCAAGGGAGGAAAGCTGTCTTCACTGCCCCAAGGTCTGCAAGAGGAAGAGAGCTGTATGATCCCCACCACCTGAGCCTGATCCCTCTCTAAGCCTGGGCCAGTGCCACTCACACTGGGGAAGCCCCAATGCAGCTTCTCCAGGGCAGGACACATCCAGTGTCAATAGGTCCATCGTTTCTACATGCAAAGAGGCATCCCTCTATCTCTCTATTATAATCCTTTATATTCTATGCAAATATACTGTTTTGTAGGGAAAGGAGTACTATCTGAATCTCCTTATCTAGCAATACCTATAACCATAATCATAAAAGTATCACTGAAGTGGAACAACACAGTCCTGAGCAATTGGAATTGCGGGGAAAGGTCCAAATAAGATTAAAACAAATATTTCTCTAGAGAGCACAAAGCAAATTTCCATCAATCTGCAGTGAAAGGTGACCTGAAATGTTTGTCTACTCAGTTATCTCTGCTGGGTAAAGAATAGGATAGGATAGGGATAGGATATTCTTCATAGGTCAGGGCCCATTTCTTTGTCTTAAGAGGATTCATGAAAGACTAAGCAGACTGTGGGTGACCTCAGGGGTTCTTTAAAGTTTTTTTCTTTTTCATAGAGTCACAGAATCATAGAATAGATAGGGTTGGAAAGGACCTTAGTTCCAACCAAGATCTAGTTCCAACCCCCCTGCTACGGGCAGGGTCACCTCCCACTAAACCATGTCACCCAAGGCTCTGTCCAACACAGCCTTGAACACTGACAGCGATGGAGCATTCACAACTTCCCTGGGCAACCCATTCCAATGCCTCACCACCCTTACAGGAAAGAACTTCTTCCTCATATCCAATCTAAACTTCCCATTTAAGTTTGAACCTGTTGCCCCTTGTCCTATCACTACAGTCCCTAATGAAGAGTCCCTCCCCAACATCCCTATAGGTGCCCTTCAGATACTGGAAGGCTGCTCCATGCAGCCTTCTCTTCTCCAGGCTGTACAGACCCAACTTTCTCATCCTATCTTTATATGGGAGGTGCTCCAGTCACCTGATCCTCCTCGTGGCCCTCCTCTGCACTTGTTCCAACAGCCCCATGTCCTTTTTATGTTGAGGACACCAGAACTGCACACAATACTCCAAGTGAGGTCTCACGAGAGCAGAGCAGAGGGGCAGGATCACCTCCCTCATTCTGCTGGTCACACTCCTTTTGATGCAGCCCAGGATGCGGTTGGCTTTCTGGGCTGTGACTGCACATTGAAGCCAGCTCATGTTCATTTTCCCATCGATCAACACCCCTAAGTCCCTCTCCTCAGGGCTGCTCTGAATCTCATCCCTGCCCAACCTGTAGTTGTGCCTGGGATTGCTCTGACCCAGGCGTAGGACCTTGCACTTGGCATGGTTAAACTTCATGTGTGTCAAGGGCCCTTTGGATGACATTTCTTCCCTCCAACGTTGTCAACCGAACCACACAGCTTGGTGTTGTCGGCAAACTTGCTGAGGGTGCACTCAATCCCACCATCCATGTCACCGACCAAGATGTTGAACAAGACCGATCCCAACACCGATCCCCGAGGGACACCACTCATTACTGGTCTCCAGCTGGACACTGAGCCATTGAGCACAACTCTTTGTATGCGGCCATCCAGCCAGTTCTTTATCCACCGAGTGGTCCACATGTTTCTTTTTCCTTTCTTCCTTTTTTTTCTTTTCATCTCTACATTTTTCTCTCAGTTTCCCAAGGCCGGGGCTGGGCTTTGCCTCAGGCACCCCCCTTCATTTTGCCAAAGAGTTCCACATGGGTGCCGGGAAGTTTCCCATGTTTTGGTAAAAGGAGCCAAGAGGAAGCTGCTGGGGATCAGGTTTGTATTCCAAAGAAGCTAAAGTGGGCTTGAGCAATTCTTGCAGCTTTATGTGCCTCTGTTTCTACAAATATGAATGTGGAAGAATATTACTACTCTTTTGTAAAGCCTTCATGTCTTCAGAGGAATAAATGCCTGATATTGCTGCCATTAAATTAGTTGTCTGAGACTTTCTTGCTTCTGTGTGGTTTTTATGTGTAAACACAGTCTCAGTGAATAAATAATACACATTTGGAAGCGGCCTGACTCTAAGGGATGGTTCCTCTGCTGCCTGGCCAGCCTTGTGCTTGGGGAAGATGCAATTCTCCTGTTTCCTCCCCTCTCCTGAACACATCACAGCCTATGTTTTAGAGCCCTTCTTAAAAACACAACTATTTTGGGGGGATGAGCTCTTCTTTTCTCCTGCAGCGCTGATCAGTCTGATGCAGGGTGCATGCTCAGGGACACCACCTGCAGCTTAAGTCCAAGTGTGAGCAGCCTGGTGGGGACAAGGACAGAGGTGGTTTCCTGCATGGATTGAGCAGGGCTTAGCAGCTCAGAGACAGCTGTGAGAGCTGCGCTGCCCAAACCCAGGCCCCTCTCTGCTGGCACAGTGTGGGGTTTGTTAGGAAAGCTGGTGGGTGAAGTGACCCTGGGAATGCCTCCCTTGTGCACCACTCCATCGCCATTCCACCCCATTGAGACCTGCTGGCTCCAGCTCCACTGCACAGCACACATATCCTCATTGCATAACCTGCAACTGGTGCTAACACAGCTGGAGACTGTCTCCAGCTGAGCTATGTAATCAGTGTGCAGCCCAGTCCAAAATGGGCCAAACACCACTCAGGGCATTGTCAGGACCTCTGCAAGAGCAGCAGATCTGTGCTGGAATCTGCTGAGTGCATCTCTGTTCTCATACTCTGGCACTGAGCAGGAGCAGCCCTTGGGGATGCCCAGTTAGAGGGATGCTGGGTACAATACCCCTCAGTTTCAGAGATGGAGCCAGGGACACACGACACAGCCAAAGCAATCTGAAATTCCTCAAAGCAAACCTTTCTGTGTGCTCTCAGCAGAAGGCCAGTGCAGCTTAAGCTGCTCCCCAGTGAGCCTATGTGGGGCTGCAGACAAAAGCAGGGTGATGGAAGCTCTGTGTGATGAAAACTGTGTCTGGGGAAGCGCAGTTACTGCAAGGAACCTTTCCACCTAGTATAATATTTCCAGGGGGAGCAAGAAGGCTGCTGATCTCTTTGGATTCCTCTACAGCTGTGAAACAAACCCACAGCTGACTGAGCCCAAAGCCCCTCCGACCCTGACGCAGGACCCCTGGGAGCAGCTCTCCTGCAGGCCAGATGGGTCCCTGGCAGCAAGGAATGCATCACAGAACCCCAGACTGGTTTGGGTTGAAGGGACCTTAAAGCTCATCCAATTCCAGCTCCTGCTATGGGCAGGGGCACCTTCCACCAGAGCAGCTTGCTCGAAGCCCCTGTGTCCAACCTGGCCTTGAACACTGCCAGGGATGGGGCAGCCACAGCTTCTCTGGGCACCCTGTGCCAGTGCCTCAGCACCCTCACAGGGAAGAGCTTCTGCCTAAGAGCTCATCTCAGCCTCCCCTCTGGCAGGTTAAAGCCATTCCTCTTCTCCTGTCCCTACAGGCCCTAAGCCAGTTTAGAATAGGGTTTGCAGCATGGGGGGACCCATGGAGAGCTGCCCTAGTGCTTAGGAATGGGAACACCCCCACCTCCCTGCAGCACAACACAACGTGGGCTACAAGCCTTGTGGCCAGCAAGCTGAGAGACAAGAGGCAGGAAGATCACAGCTCAGCTCCGAACCTACACATGAGCCCTTTCCAGTTTAATCTTTTCTAGGGAAAAGGCTTCCCCCATCCTTGTCTGGAGCAGCCAATGAAACCCAAAGAATTGCACACGGCTGCAAGGGGGGGAAAAACCTCCAGGGCTATTAAAAATGATGAAAGCCACCTCGATAGTGTCCTTTAATGTAATTAAAAACCTATTGAAAGGCATGCCAAATGTTTACTAATTAAATGGGTGCTTCATTCTGGAGCCATAATAGAAGTAATTGTGGTGCTTTTAGCAAATCCCAGGTTTTTAAAGGAATAATTACTTCATAGAGAATTAGGGACTGAATTCAACCATTCTTTACCCACTGCTGTTTTCTGCTCTTTTGCTCATTTTATGCTGCTAGCTGAATCCTGAAACTACCTTAGACACGTTTTGGTTCTGAATAATTAATGCTTCAAAGGAAAGAGGAAAAGAGAAAGAAGGAAGTGTTAGCACATCCCCAAACCTTCATATGTGGCTGGTGGGGGAGCACAATGCGGTTGGAATAAACTGAAACACATGGCTCTATCCCTGATGACAGATCTCCAGCAAATCAGCCCACCACTGCTCCATCGGTACCACCAAGACAAATGAGGGACACCAATGGAGGCAAAGTCTCCATAGAGCTGGCACAAAGATGGAGGTCAATGCTGTGAGCAAGGTCACTGTGGTGTTCATGCAGTCAGACACAGATGATGATGATCATCTGAGAGGAGGTAGCATTTCCGTCCTTGGAGATACCCAGAACCCACCTGGACCTAGTCCTGGGTAATCTGCTGTGGGTGGCTCTGCCTGAGCAGGGGGGTGATGAGCTCCAGAGATACTTTTCAGCCTTGGGTAGGCTGGGATTCTGTAATGATGGATGCTGGAGAGGGGCTCTGCATCAGGGACTGCAGCAATAGGACAAGGGGTGATGGGTTTAAACTGAAACAGGGGAAGCTCAAGCTGGATCTAAGGAAGACGTTCCTTACTGTGAGGGTGCTGAGGCACTGGCACAGGGTGCCCAGAGAAGCTGTGGCTGCCCCATCCCTGCCAGTGTTCAAGGCCAGGTTGGACACAGGGGCTTGGAGCAAGCTGCTCCAGTGGAAGATGTCCCTGCCCATGGCAGGGGCTGGAACTGGCTGACCTTAAGGTCTCTTCCAGCACAAACTATGATTCTATGATGAACCCAAGAAGCAGGAGAGCAGGAAAGAGGGTCTTGTAGTAAAGGCAATGCTGCAAATCTCAGCTCTGGGCTCAGCTGCCATCAAGAAGTCAGGGGACAACTTTGTGCCCTACCTGCGAAAGAGGGTCCTCAGCTCAGACCACGGATTCCTCTGAGGCAGGACTCTGCCTTGTGAGCATCCACAGAGCTCGCGTGCTGGAGCCACACACCTCAGCACATTGGTGCTTCCATCCAAACAGGTCTGAGCTCCGACAAGGAGGGGGCAGAAAAGGAAACCGAGCGGTCCCACCCATGTCATCAATAAATACCCATTGCAAGAGTTCTGTCCCCTACAGACATTCCAAAAGAATCCTGGCAAAGAAAGGGATCTCATTTCCATCCCGGAGCACACAGCAGTAAACTGAACGAGCGCTAAACCACCTAGAGCTGGTTTCTTAACCAAGGTGCATGTGGTCACTTCAGCCCATCAGCTCTACCTGGCTCCCCAAGAGGAAGCTTTGAACACAAGCCCACTAATCTAAGATGACACCAGGCTGAGCCTAGAGAGAGGCAGCGAAGGCACAGAAGTGGCCAAGCATTTGTGCAAGCAGACAGGGGATGCTGGCTCCCAGTTGCTGGTTTCAGGGGCCTTTGATAGCAGATGGAGAGTCTGATTGCTTTTGCTGATAATGGATTACGAGGCTTATCTCTAATTTCTCCCCCAGTTAGATGGGTTCTTGAGGGGCTCTGCAGGGAGGTGTTACACGAGACTTATTAACAAGATGAACTGCAATGCCAGGCAAAGCCACTTCTGCAAAGTGCACTTTCCCTCTCAGGTTTAAATCCACCCTGCTTGAACACATTCAGCATCTTTGCTCCTCAGAGGACTCGAGCAGATCTGCTCCTTCCCTTGCAGTGGGCTGGTAGCACTTCATCAGTGCAACGGGGAGCTGCTGCAGGCCTTGCCCTGCCATCCTACCACTTCCAAAATGTCCTTATTTGATGTGAGCACCTTAAAAGTTAGGCACCCAGGGCAGAAGAAACTGTAGGTAGAGACAGCTTGTCCCCAGTACTACCATAGCCCTTCCTAAGGAAAACAAAACGGCTGTGATAATGCTGCAATATCCCTCTTGTTGAATCATAGAATCCCAGCCTGGTTTGTGCTGGAAAGGAACTTAAATCTCACCCAGCTCCAACCCCTGTCATGGGCAGAGACACCTTCCACTGGAGCAGCTTGCTCCAAGCCCCCGTGTCCAACCTGGCCTTGAACACTGCCAGGGATGGGGCAGCCACAGCTTCTCTGG
>JASSUY010003953.1:0-12929 GCA_032466535.1 Forpus xanthops | reverse complement strand
CCCTGCCCAAGGCAGGGGGGTTGGAACTAGATGATCTTAAGGTCCTTTCCAACCCTAACTATTCTATGATTCTATGAACTAATAGAAGAAAAATCTATTAATTTAGATAATTCCCTCTCACTGGCATGTGAATACTTACATTGTTAAGGCATTACCATGTTCCTCTGCATCCTTCAAGCTACTGCCAACTCACATCCTCCCAGTTTCCAGGCACAGTCTAGGAGACAGAACATCACTATGACCATTCCCATTAGGCAGACTGGATATGAGCACTCAGTCCTGAGAGCCAAGAGGGTTCACTAGTACAGGCACAGGCCAACCATGCTAGCTGGCCACAACTCCTGGAAGCATTCCTAGGCATGTAATGTACCAGTAGAGAATTAACCCACTGATTGCACTAATATAATGTGCATATGATGGAAACATGCTCTTTGATTTATCCATCCTGCTTGTTCAATATATATTCAAAATAAAAAGCTGCACTATCACAGATTTCTCACTCTACAACCATCTTTTTCCTCACTCTCTAATCAGATGCTTACTCTAACAATAATATAACCAAAACCCAATTCAGTGATGCATTTCCTTATTCAGAGTTTCCCCTATGACAGTGAAAAAAAAACAGCATGGCAGTTTCATCCAGGGAAAGTATCTCCCTGGTTCTTTTGAGGAGGGAGTATATTGCTGTTAATTTTTTTATGTGACATTTCAGTACTACAGAGCTAGATGCATTAAAAATGTAAATTGAATATTTCTGTTTAAATATTGAACAGAGCCATAATCTATACAATACTTATTTCTCTACATAAGGCAAGACTGTCACTCTACAACACTTGCACCACTTGATATTTTCCTACTGAGATCTTTGAAATAAATCTGGAACTTGTGATTGAGCACAAAATTAATTACTTGTCCTGGTTTTGGCTGGGATAATTTTCTCCCCACTAGCTGGTGCAGTGCTGTGTGTTGGCTTCAATCTGAGAACAACCCTAACCCTAAACACACTCTTTGGTATATGACAAAGATTTACAAAAAGGAGTACTGTAGCAGTGGATATTGTAGAAGTGGAAGTGCTGGAGAGGTAGGAAAGAGATGGAAATAGGGAGACTGTATCTCTTCTCAGCACTGTCAACCTGAATTGTCTGTAAAGCAACCTGAATGAAAATCAGCTGTGTTGCTTGTGACAAACCATGCTAAGATATGAGAGGCTGGGAAAGTTTTATTTAGACAGGAATAGAATTTATAACAATAAAATATAAAAGCAGTGTCTAGTTAAAGCAATTGAAATGTATCATCAATGTATATTTGTTTTCCTAGATTCCTGTGAGTGCAAAATTATCTTAAAAACTGACAATGACAGCTCTAGTGTAAATGAGAACACTATACAGAGCACTAAGCTCTTTATATAGCCTATGAGCTCCTCAGCATGCCACAGGTTTTCTAGGGTTTCAGAGCCTTTCAGCGGTAAATAAGTGTTAACTGTGGGCTAGAGAGCCTTATGACAGGGTGAGTTCCGACAGAAGCCCAAACCACTGCTCCCAGGAAGCTTTTTTGAAGCACAGTGCAGTTCTCTCTGAAAGGCTTTCAGAGAGCACACCTAAAAACCACTTTGAGGATTTAATCAGCATAAGGCAGCTCTTGACAACTGAAAGATTTGGCTTAAAATTGCATCACTGCTCCAAGCCAAACTGCTAATACACAAACGCTGCTAATGCTAGAGTAACTAGCATAAAGAGAACATATGCTTGTAAAACAAAATGTACAGGTCATAAATTCTTTTTAACAATGATTCTTTCAATCCCAGTACACCACGTTCTTACCTCATCCAGAGGGTTAGTAGAAGTGTCACTGGTAAAGACTTCAGGTTTACTCTATTTGTACTTCTGGAAAACCTACTTCACGACATAAATTTTCCACAATGACTTAAGGCCGAATAATTTTATTTGTGTGATAACTGGACAAAACTGACACTAGAATACTTGGCCTCTCCAAATTCGACCTGGACTCACAGGATGAGGCAGAACAAATAAGAAATTATTTGTTTGAAAGTAAAAATAATGTGAAAGGAAAACAGTTCTTATGTTAGCCAAAAATGTCTGGTAGGAAGTGGCCTCTCTCTTGAGGAGGCTATTCAGAGCAAAAATTATATTTCTCCAGCTTAATGAGAACTCCCACATACTGCAAATTCTAATTAAGCTTCTGTCCTCCTACTTCTATTAATAGACAACACCTACATTAAAGATTGCAAAAAAAGAAAGCTGATGCGGTTTGAACTACTTGAATTTTTTAACCATGTCACATTTTCCCGCATCGTGTGAGCAAATGAGGAAACATTTATTAGAGCAGTTTCTTAACCAGTTTCCTAGGACAAAACCCCCCAAATATGCCAAGAACCTGGAAAATCAACACTATCAGACAAAATTTTATACACATCTATAGAATTTCATCTCAGAAAATTACTCTGTATGAAGCGCCCAAATCATCTACTGCATTACATACCTGAAAGAACTTGCAACACCAATGGTAATCTGCACATTTAGGTTGAGCAGATCAAAGGGCACATGACCTCCTATACACATCTATTTTGTGTTGCTTTTTAATTTTTTCTGATTTTTTTCTCTTATGGATTAGCTTTTGGCATAAAACTATTCACTGCTCACACAAAACACCCCAACTCTCCATATCTTAACTAAGAGGTGTTCATGAGGTACTATGTTATCTAAGGTAATTAAAATCTTTCACAATGCAGCCTTGTTATAACTTGGCTCTGTGGGAAAAATTTGCTTTGTGATGCTTTTATCAACTTTATTTTGAAGCTTGTCACAAACAGGACGGATAGGTTAATTTGAGGAATATACAAGGGCAAATGTGCCACTGCTAAGAACTTCCTTTAATAACCATAGTATAGAACTGGGCACTGCTTTCCTCTTCACTAGAGCTCTGTGGACACTAGTTTCTCCAATATATTCTCTAAAGCAGACTCTGGATACTGCTGAAGTATCACTAGAAGCTGTCTCATGGGGAAATAATGAACTCCATTTACACAGCCAAACCAAAAAGTTTATTAGAAGGCAATAAAACACATACAATCAATTGCAAGCATCAGCCTGGCTATACATCTTATCTCATCTGGAAAACACCAGAAGCAACTAAAATTGGTAGCTGCATCTGATACAAAATTCCACAAAAGCATTTTATGTTACATTTGCTTATGAAAATCGAGCTGCTAAGAACTGAGAAAAAAATTATTGGGAGGACTGATCTGTAAATAAACCACAGGTCAGCCAGCAGGCACAGAAGGAATGCCTAAGCTCGAGGGATTCTTTTCCTCCAAGTCTGTCTGCAAAGACAACCACCTCATCCCCTTCTCTGTTTCCAGCATGAGAAGTTTCAAATGACCCCTGATCATCTTCAGGTGGTTCTGAGGGAGCCAAATAGTTTACACTCACCTGCTCAGGCATTTGCCCTCCCTGGAGGATCTTCCTGCTTCTCCAACAGCATGAGGTATAACTGGAGAGAAGCTGGCTGTTGTAGGTAGTAGCTTCTTGTAAAATGCCTGAAGGGACAGAGACCCTGCCAAATAAATAAACCAAGCAAAGTGTAGTCTCCTGCAGAATAAAGGGCAGTAATCCTTGATGCACTTGGAAAGAGAAGGAAATTGTTGCTGCTAAAGCACAACTGAACTTTCAAATATCTGTCAGAGAGCGAGACATTGAGTTAAAACTTGTTCTAAGTCTGTCCCCAGCAGCTTGTCTCTCCCTTAAGTGGAGAAGATTTTATTTCCATTCATTATTGATGAATGCTATCACGGAATAGTTGCCTGCCTTCTATTTCCCTCGAGAAACAAACTTCTCAAGGAATTTTAGCAGTGTTTGGCTTTACCCTTTTTGAATGGAAACATTTCCAATATTCAAAATCAGCATAAAAACCTATTGTATTTAGTCTGTGTGTTGAGAATTAACTGCTGAAAACCACTTTTATAACTGTAATAGTGTGTTGTTGCAGCACCAAATAAGGAAGTTATGCAAAGTGGAACTGCTGACAATTACCACTGGTTTAACGATTTTAATTTATGTTGTTGGTGATCCATAAGGCCCCAGTAGCCTTAAAACGATTTCACACAAGCACATAAACTTGTACTTCATGACCAAGCCACAAATTCAACACCATTATTAGCAATGCATTATAGTTTTTGGCACGGAGAAGCCAACAACAAGATTTTATCATCCGACAATAGACCATGAGTAATCTGCAGTCCTGTAAGGCCTTCAGAGCTCAGGTAAACTGAAAAAACACCTCTGCTATATTGGGACCTGAGGGAACTAGTGGATGAAGTGGCCAAGCACTATCTATCATATTTGAGAAGTCGTGGCAGTCCAGTGAAGTCCCCACTGACTGGAAAAGGGGAAACACACCTCACGTTTTTGAAAAGAGAAAAAAAGGTACAGAGAACTAGAGGTCAGTCAGTCTCACCTCAGTGCCTGTCAAGATCATGCAGCAGATCCTCCTGGAAACTATGCTGAGGCACATGAACAATAAGGGAGTGATTGGTGACAGCCAGCATGGCTTCACTAAAGGCAAAATGTGCCTGACAAATTTGGTGGCCTTCTGCAATGGGGTTACGGTGTTGGTGGATAATGGAAGAATGACTGACATCATGTACCTAGACTTGTGCAAAACCTTTGACAGAGTCACACATAGCATCCTTGTCTCTGAACTGGAGAGACATGGACCACTTGGTGGATAAGGAATTGGCTGGATAGTCACCCAAAGGGGGTTGGAACAGACGAACTTTAAGGTCCAGTTTACGAATCTGTGATTTTCCTGCTGAAGATGCCAAAGGGTGCTTTAAAAAAAGCACCATTACAAGTCCTTCTATTTTCTAGCACAGTAGCTTATCTCTGCTAATGCAGAATCCAGCGTGAAGACAATTGTATAGACAATATATTCACAACAGGCAAAACCAAAGTGCTGGCAAGATGATGTCAAGTTCAGTAGAAAGAGCCCTGTGGAACAATACACAGTAACGCTGGGAATTAAAACAAGCAGCAGGCAACGAGAGGTCTGTCCTGGGCTTACAGAATCCAGAGCTCGGTTTTGCACCTGCCCACAATTGCAAAAGCAGGTCACTGCCTACAAGATACAAGGTTTTGGAGCGTGAAGCTTTGCCACTTACTGGAGTGCAGAAGAGAACACCAATTTTGTTCAGAAAGATAGCGCATGCCTAAAGCACAAAATGTCAGAAAGCCAGGGGGTGCTTTCTGCCCATTTGTCTTCCCTTTCCTCCCCGACTACAGCTATTTAATAATTAAAGGGTCTTGCGGACGGCTCACCAGACACTACTCTGGGCCATCACGAACACCACTGCCGTTTGCGGCCTCCGGGAGGCGCTGCCTGACGAGAACCCCCAGCTCCCACAGACCTGCGAGCCGCCTCCACCCGCTGGCCGTGCTCAGGAGCGAGGCCAAGGCCCAGCAGCCTGAAGAGATCCCCGCCGCTGTTCCCGCCCCACACAGCCCCGCAGCACCGGGGCGGTAGCGACTCCGGGTGCGGAGCTGCTCTGTTGATGCCCATCAACGGCTCCTTCGCCGTGAGGGCTCTCGGGAGATGTAGTCCGAGCGCCGATGTACCGCCTTACTGCTGGGCGGGAAGGCGGTGGCTCGAGACTACAACTCCCAGCATGCTCAGCGCCGGGGCGGTGACCAGCCTATGGCGCCGGCAGGCCGTGCGATGGCGGCAGGTTTGTAATAGAAGAAGGAGGGTGGCGGACAGTGCGGAGTAGTGTCGTGGTTTGCGGATCCGTGTTGATGCCTCTGCCTCAGAGCCTGCAAGGGGCTGCGGGTCGGAGCTGCCGCTGTGCGGGTGCTGTGGAGCGGGGAGAACGGCGGGCGCTGGCGGCGTCCTCGGGGCGTCTTCTGCGAGAGGGTTTCGGTGCCGCGGGTTGGGGCAGTGTCCGTGTCCGCGTGGAAAGGACAGCGCCGAGCCCGGCCTCTCGGCTCGGCAGAAGAACGCGGTTGTGCTCCTCTCCCTACCTTCGTCTCGCCTTGCTGGGCCGGGTCGGGCCCGCTCCAGCCCCGCCGGTTGTCTCGGGAGGCGGTAAGGGGCTGCTGCCGATGAACTTCAAGGGGAGCTTTTAACTGTCAGCTGCCGCGAAAGGGTCTGCTAAAGGTGACAAGAAAAATCGCCCTGTGGGCTCGTTCGTCTGAACAGGAATCTCCCTCACTCGGAAACTTCCAGTGGCGTCTCATAAACGGAAAAGCGTTTTCCTAAGGATATTTTGCTGTTTCTCTTAGTCATTGACTTTCCAAACATAAGCCTTTTTACAGCAAGAAGTTAACAGGCAGCATGGCTGTAGAGTTCCCATGAGAGGCGGACACAAAAATAGTAAGTGCTGCATTGAAATAGGTGCAGCAAAGTGTTCGTATGTAGAGGGACGTATTTGAAACTTGGCATTAATATGAAGGTCATATGCAGGAAGTCTCTCAGCTTTCCAGATCACCTTTCTTTTCTGTTACAGGCATTTAAAAGGAATTCTGAATCCCTGTACTACCGAAGAGGGTATTATACTTTGTAGTATTTGAGATAATATTAACTGCACTCAATAAGTCTAAAAGTTGGATTATGTTGATTTCCTGTACAAAAAGTGTTTGTTACTTGCCCAAATTGTTTCTGTTACCAACAGAAAAGTAGATTGTGACTTATTTTTGTAAATAAACTAGGTTGGTTGTAAGAGAGTAAGTTTATTTTGCTGGTAATCTGTTTATCTGTTTAACTTTTAGGTGCTAAAAGTACATAACCATCCATACCAAATACCTGCGACTTTGAAGGATATACTCTACTAACCCTACCTAACATATTGTTATGTTAATGCTACACCAGGAAATAACTTGGGATACACTTTACAAGATGCCAACTGTTGAAGGTCTGAGCAGCGAACAAAACTTCATTGCACGTTGGATGTCTGATAGTTCCCGTGCTGGAGTCTTATTAGATCCTAGTTTTACTGGTTTGAAAATCAACAAAGAAAACTTGTTATCTGGACCTGACAATATCACAGCTTTCCCTGCTGAAAAGTTGCATCTTTCAGACAGCTGTTCTGTAAGTGATGACTCCTTGTGTGAAGACTCTGTCAGCTCACTTCAGCAATATACCACTGAAACATCTCCAGCAGCAGCGTGTAATGCAGGAACTTTTAAATCAGACTTTGCCCATGGTGAAATGGATGGTCAGAATAAATCTGATCACAGCGATCCACTCTTACAAAAGCTTGAACAGGTAAAAGGCCAAAAATTTCTTGATGTATATCATTAAGATTTATTTTGTTCCTGCATATGATTTGTCATACCTGGAAGTAAGCAAACTCTCTGCAACATATGGAATACAGCTTAAAGAGCAAGTCCTAAGTCACAATTATGCATGCATAAAAGTTGGTGTCCTCCCCATTGATGTGCAGTTATTGAGAGTCTGCCTTCTGTTGTATCCAGCTGGCACAGGTTTCAGTTTAAAATGAAATTGCATTCAGTGGCAATGCACTTGTTCTTAAAATCTTTTTACTTGGAAAGGTGCACACTGTTTTATTACAGGTGTGGTCCAATTGTTGATCTGTGGAAGGATTTAAGTAGGGCTTCTGTCTCTCCTTTGGAGGAACTGGAAGTAGCACATATGCATGTGTTGGAGATACAGATGGACATGGAGGCCACCACCGTTGTGGTTGGTAGGGTATAGAATGCTCTGGCTCTGCACAGGCCTTGAAACAGGGCCAGGGACTTTGCTACACAAGGAAATGAAGACTGGAGTACTGAATCAGTATTTTAGGTCTTTTTTTGTTTGTTTGTTTTCAGGCAGCTTTGTGAGTCTTAATGTTTTCTCATCTTTTTCCTCCTCTCTTGGCCTTTTTTTTTAGTACTGTTCACTATGACTGAGGTCTGGGGGGGGGGGGGGAACAACACCATTGCACTTTCTGTAAAGCTTTAATTATTATGAAGTATTTCACATGTGAATAAAACCACAGCTTAGTAGAAGTTAATTTTAAAAGCGCAGAATTTGAATACTTTTCCTGTGCAGCAGAAATGAGTGTTCTGATTCCTGTTGTTTGGTGGAACTCTTAACTGGACAAACTGGAAACAGTAAGTGTATTCATAGATAGGAAAATTCCTTCATGTTACACTTATACTTACCTAATGGAACATGTTTAAAACAAGACCTCTTGTCTCCATGACACTAATCATGTGGTACATTCTAAGTAAACTTAACCTCAGTACATTTATATTTTTTGCTTGAAAAGCTGAAGGAAGTGCAACAACAGAAACAGGAGCAGCTAAAAAAACAACAGATGGAGCAACTTCAAAGGCTAATGGAAGAGCAGCAGAAGTTACTTAGCATGGTATCTGGGCAGACAGCAATTCTTGGTAAGTTAAGAAAGAAATTGTATGATGTCCTTTGAATAAACTGAAGAATTTAATCTCATTTTTCAGTTAAAATCTGAAAGCATATTCAGCATTTTTCACCTTAAGACTACTTGAATTATCAAAAGATAAATGCTGCATTGCTCCAGTGCCTGAAAATTAAGTGTAGAAGGAAGGCTGTCCTGTTTTTATAAAATGACAGCTGTAATTGTAACTTGATCATATGAATAACATATTTCAAATATAAATTACAGTGTAAAACGAACAGTTGCTTTCCTTTCTGATTAACTGTTTCTCACAATATTTTTGATTGCTAAGCTGTCAGAGTAGCCAAATTAAGTGTTCTCTCCTTGCATGTGCTCTTACAGCACAAATTTCTTCTGGTGATGCACTGAAGGATCTGTATTTAAAAACAAACACTTGTAACCTGTATCTGTTTTCCAGACTCATTTGTTGTGTGCAACAGAAGGGGACAGTGATGGGCTGGGAAAAGCTTTGAGAGCTGAGCAGGGGTATTTTCTCCTGTTGGCAGTATAAATCCAGCCTGTCCTAAATGATTATTTTTTCTTTCACTCTGCCTGCCTGAGAAAATGAACTTTGGGCTTAGTTTAGGGGAACAAAATCCCAGATTGCTTGATTGCTTAATCATGATCACTAACATAAGGATGGAGCTAGGTGGTCAGTCTTGCCTTTTAGTGTAATTTCTTTCCTCCTGTGGAACAGTGGTGGTGTAATACGCATACAATGACAGACTTCCTTTTTTCTGTTAATTTCAAGGCTATCCTCTAATGGCTGCAAGTCAAAAGCTGAGACCTGGGCATTCAGTAGGCTCAACTACTTTACGTCAGTTGCCATCATCAGGGTATCAGAACATCTTTGAAGACAGAGCTTATGCTCCAGTTGGTTCTCCACATGCACAAGACAGTGATATTTTACCAAAGTTAAACAGCAAAGAATGCACCTCATCTTTGAAGAACAGCCCTTCAGGAGTGCCTGCCTGTGAGAAGCAAGGTCTGGGTGTGCCTATGAGAATGCAGAATTGTTTGAAAAAGGAGGAAGACAAACACATTACTGGTTAGTCATTTATAGATAACTTGTGTGTGGTGGGTTATTTTTTCCTATTGTGGTTACTGAAATTTTCTATTACTTACTGTGAAGATTTTATACAAGTGTTGGTTTACTTGATTTGTGGTTTGGTTTACTGACAGCTTACAGATCTTAGACTGTTCTTGCTGATGTCCATGTGGGTTTTATTAAAAGCAATATGAGGCAAAAACCAAGTTTTTCTGACTATATGAAATGCTTGTCTGTTTTAGGAAAAACTTAAAACCATTACTGCTAAATCTTGCATACGGTAAAGACTGAAAACAGCAAATAATGACAGATACTGGATAGCTGAATTGTTTAGGCTGAACTGTTTGCACATTTTCATGAGGAAAATGGAAAATAACCATCTATCCAGGGATGCAAAATGTCTTCAGACAGCTCTGTTGTGTGGATTAGTGACTAAACTGGAATCGGGAATCAAGATGAGTTTATGGGATCCCACCATAGGACTAAAAACTCTTCATATGTCAGGAGCAATGTGAAGAGGTTCTTTCTTTCCTACTCTCAATTTTACCATTGGTACAGAATGACTAGTCTGCTGCTATGACTGGAAGAGTGGTTTTGGTTTGAATTTAGCAATTTAATAAGGTTAACCCTTATTAACCTGTAGAGATTATAGGGGAAAAGGTATGGGATTGCATTTCATTATACTTCATACCAGCTTTAAAACTTTTAATTGGAGGGCTTGGTTTAAGAGTGTGTGAAAGAATAAATTGAACCTATTTTATACCTATGTACATTGGAAACAGAAACTTGGTAAGAGAGCTCTTCAGTATAGCAGACATCCAAATTTGTTTATTTTATTTTTAAGCCATAAATTAACAATTTCAAAGAAGATGAACAATCAAAATGGTTATTTGAGGTCTGCGGAAGTTTCTTGCAAGAAAAGGGGAAAAAAGTGAAAGCTCTAATTCAAGTAAGAATTAATTTGGGCATATCTTAGGACTATTTCATGTAGGAGTTCAGACAGACTAAATTACCATAAAGCTCCCTCCTAGTTTTAATTGAATGTTGCTTAAAGTATGAGCTGAAAACTGATTTGTTGGTGACAAGAAAAAGAAAAATCTATTAATTTCATAGGAAAAAACATGTGGTGTCCAGAACAAAAGAAGATGGAAATATTAATGGAGAGTGAAGATGATCACATTAATCCTTTATGTGTGGAAAGTGAAGATCTCTCTGAAAATTCAAGCAGAGGAAAACACTTGTGGACTAATACAGAGGAAAGGTAAATCAGACAATTGTTATGCAGCTTGTATCAAATAACTTGAATTTGGTTGAATTCTGAGTCCTGATTGAAAGGGTCTGATATTCTCAGCCTGTGTAGTTTTCTCAACCAAGAATTGCGTTTTGCTGGGTACTGTGGAGACCTGTAGTAAGAGAGGCTATGGCTTGAAATTGATTATGCTGTGAAAGATGTACTGTTGTGTATTGGCTGAAGAGGTGTGTACAGCCTAAGGTAATGGTAGTTTAGAAGCACAGTTTAGTATATAAGCAGTTATAATTACTGTTCCAAATTTGATTTGTTACAACTTTCTATCCACTGGTGAAAGTAGCAACGTGAAGGAGGAGTGTAAGACTGACTTCTTAGTTTGTTACCAGGACTTACATTTGTTTAAACATCTACATATGGCTAAGAAGTAGTAACAGTACTTGTGGCAGAAGCCTTCTCATGTATGATAGAAGCTTTGTTTATGGAGCTGATAGAGTAACAGTAGTGGTTGGCATTGTTTTAAACCTCTGCTGTGTCTAATAGGTCATTGCTAAAACAAGAAATACTTGTTCCAAGCTATGGTGGGTTGGGCCCAGGCAGAAACTAAGCACTCACCCAGCTGCCCACTCAGTCTGTCCCCCAGAGCAGAATCAGAGATTCTCAGGTATCTGAGGAGCCAAATTCAGAAACTTGTGGGTTGAGGTGAAAACAGTTTAATAAGGAAAGAGGGGGGGGGAAGGACCCCAAGTGATGCATAGGCAGTCACCTTCCACCTCCCAAAAGCAGAGTGATGCTCATTTGGTTTCTCAGCAACAGCTACTTTTAGAAGACAAAGCCCCAGTTATTACTGCTGAACATAATGTTATATTGCACAGAATGGCTCTTTGGTCAATCTGGGTCAGCTGTTCTGGCTGTGTCCCCTGCAAGTGTCCTGCCAACCCCCAGCCTGGGGGCAGGGAGCAGCCTGAAAAACCAAAGCAAGCCTTGATGCCATGCAAGAAGTGGTCAGCAATACCTAAAACATTTGTGTGTATCAACACTGCTGTAGTCACAAATCCAAACCACAGCACCATATGGATTGCTGTGAAGAAAGCTCGTTCCATCTCAGCCAGACCCAGTACTGCTGTGGAGGTGGAGGACTATCAAAGGGGGAGGTAAGGAACACAATCTCAGTAGCATCACTGAACTGGGTAGGTGATACTGTAGAAATTGGCAGTATGACTAAAAGATGAGTGAAAGTTTGGTGATCTGGGCAGATGAGAGATTTAGAAAAGCAATGAAAGTAGAAAGAGCAAAACCTGCATACAGTATCTTTTAGATATGTATATTGTGGGAGGTGTCCCTACCCAGAGCAGGGAGGTTGGAACTAGATGATCTTGAGGTCCTTTCCAACCCTAACTATTCTATGATTCTATGATTCTATATTAATGATAGCAAGGATTTGATAAGACATTTCTCAAAAGATGAACAGCTAGCATTGCAATACATTTCTCAGATTGGTCATTAAGCATCAAAGTGTCTCATAATTTGTCATGTTTTATGTAATTACACCTTAGATCTTCAAACAGCAGTGACTTTAAACACAGTTATTTGGCATAGAAATGCAAGACTTGCTTTTTCTCTCTATATTTTCTTTAATTACGTTAGACCTATTAAAGCTGTGATTCAGGAGAAGAAACAGACATTTGAAGAATACCTGGAAGAACAGATACAACTGGAAGAGCAGCGTCTGGAGCAAACCCAGAAGTTACAAGTTAGTTATAATTATTTTTTTTTTTAAATCTTCATAGTGCTTTATGTATTGTGCCAAGATGCTGTAGCTGCTTTAAAAATGTACAAGGAAGATTCTAGCACCAAAAGCTAACACCAAATGCAGTATTCACATTATTAAAATAAAACAATAAAGCCCCAAATATTTCACTTGTTTAAGATGTCTTTAAAAATCCAGTGGAAACATACTATATAAATTCCTACTCATATGTGGGGTTTATTTGAAGAAATTATAGAATAATAGAATAGTTAGGGTTGGAAAGGACCTTAAGATCATCTAGTTCCAACCCCCCTGACATGGGCAAAGACACCTCCCACTAAACCATGTCACCCAAGGCTATGTCCAACCTGGCCTTCAACACTGCCAGGGATGGAGCATTCACAGCTTCCCTGGGCAACCCATTCCAGTGCCTCACCACCCTTACAGTAAAGAA
>JASSUY010003946.1:0-20994 GCA_032466535.1 Forpus xanthops | reverse complement strand
GGGTTCCAGGGGAGTCACTTCCTGCTCTTCAAGGAAGTGATTGAATTGATCCATTACAGTGTGGCCAGTATTTCTCACCTAAAAATTTTTCTATTTATTAAAAAATAAACAAAGCACACATAAAAGAAACAAATCGCAACCCCCCCCCCCTTCAAAGCAGCACAGTCCCTCACCGCTCACTCAGAAACCCCTCCAATTTCTTGAGTACTAAATTTGTATTTTTTGAACAAAAAATAAAAAAAATAGGCTTTTTGAAGGTAGAAAATTTGTCTCTTCTGTGATGTGTAAATTAATGCAAAAATTAGCATAACTGTGCTGCATAGCGCTTACAGACTTTTTCCTTTTTTACTGCAGATATTCTGAATCAAGTTACTTTCATAATACTGGTGTTATCTGAAAGTACCAAGTACCTATAATTCATGGGAGAAATAATAGCTACCTGCCAGAGACCGCCTCAGTCCATGTGCATGTATTCCTTCCAAAGAGTTACAGAATTGCAGCATGAGGAAAGAAAAAGTCATGAATACAGATTTCAACAAAGTGTTGTATAGAAAACTCAACTGACATGTTTGATTCTTTATAAATTACTTGATCTTGAACTATGCTATGAGAGTTTGGTTATTTTGTTGTAAATGGAGATGATGTAAATGTATTTGTAGATCTACTTAAAGCAACTACCTCGTTAGTATTAACTCTGGCTATAAAAGCAAAGCCTCTGCATTGCCCTCAGCCTCTGAAGAGCTCCCTGTTTACAAAGCTTTGCTGCTCTTGGTATTCATGTTACATATAGCATCACTAGCCTGGACATGTATGAAAGGGTAGCAATCACTTTATTGTAGGCACAAAAAGCCAGCCTGTGTGTCCTATGTTAAATTTATCTGTACTTCTGAAAGAAACCACATTATTGATTTTGGACAAATGGTCAAATTAGTCTGCATTTCTGCAATAAGTTGTCAGGTGTGAAGTTAACTCACTTACTCAGGGCTGGCCTGTTAGGAATGAGATTTATGCTTGTGCAAACCAACAAGTATTTTATACTCATTTAGTAAGGTGATTTTTTGGAAATATATGCCCCAAGATTTTTCCATTGGAATTATTTTTCAGGAGGTACTGTATGAATTTGCAGATCTTCTATTTTACAAGTACTGCTGTTTTTCTTCATGTACTGCTGCAGAGCACAGTATGAAGCTTGATGTCCATGTTCAAAGAAAATCACGCTTCTAAAGTAGTTTGTCAATATGCAGGGCAGCACTTAAATGCTTCCTTACCTCTGGGCACATTCTTTCCTGAATTGTCTAGGTCAGTATGTTACTATTTAGTATATACTTCTCGCTTTATTGTGTTATTGAGCACAGAAGTGTTTTTAGAAGCATATACTTGTGTACTGGTTTGTAGGGATGGAGTCGAACTTTGCTTGTACTAGAAATCACAGTTTTCTCCTGTGACAAATTCAGTTTCGTGTAACTGAGTTGGTAAACGCACTGCTAAATAGATCTTTTTGGCTTCTTGGAAATTTAACCCTATATCTTTCTAGTGGTTTAGATTATAGAGTTTTCATCACCAGATATTGAACCTAAATATTTGGCCTGGCAGGCAACACAGTTTTGAAATATAAACCTGGTTGAGCTCAAAATTGAAGAGCAGAAGAGAAAACAAGTCTGCAAATCTGAGCGTAGCATTTCAGACTTCAGCCAGAGTCAGATTTGATTACAGTTCTAGTGCGCTATTCCCAAAAGGACACCAGGCTCATGGTATGGGGCCTGTGAGTTGGGAAGTTTGTGGTGATTCTTGGTAGTTGCTCAGTCAATACCAGAAAAAACAAAGATGTTCAATTTTGGACTGTAAATCTGACATGAATCCATAAAACTGTAGATGGAATTTGTTTTGAATCTGTTTCTAAAATTCCTCATCAGAATCTTTAACAAGTTTTTCTCATATTTGACACATCTTTGGAATGTAAAAAAATCAAAACAAAAAAAAAACCACCAGAAAATCAAAAACCCCACAGTGACCTTTTTCAAAGAGCGAGAGTGCTGTACCATGCTGTTGCTTAAGACTATTGCGTTAAAAAAATCCACATATTAAGGGTAAAGGGGCATCCACGGTTGTATTCCCCGATAGTGACATTCTTCTCAACCTGCAACTGAAATAGTACCATGTACTTAAAGTGTGATGAATTAATGGGTTGCACAGAGAGGATAAAATCTATGAACTTCATCCATGAAAGGTGTGAGAATAGATGAGGTAGCAGACACATAGTAACAGTCATGAATGAAGTGATGATACTGAAGAGTGAGGTAGCAATCAAACAAGCTCTAATGATGGAATGTGAGAAGATCATTTCAAGCTAAAAAAAGAGAGAAGCTTTTAACAGGAACAAGTTTAGGGGTATCTGAACTGATCTAGTTATTTTTGTGAAAAGAATCACCAATTTAGATGTTAATGGATACTGGAAGAATTTGTATTGGCTACTTACGGGATGGTAGGTTATAAATTAGACTAGGCAGTCCTCTGAATTTCGTATATAGCTTCAGAGTAAATGTGATTTATTACTTAAAGTACTGATGAATCCTAGCAATTTCTGTGAAGGTTTTTGTTATGAGCAGCTTGCCTATTTCATTGTTACTGTCAATATTGGGGATTTATTTCTATGAGAAGTTTCAGTTGAAATCTGAGATTATGTAAAATCATTATGCGTGGGTATTTGTGTTTGCATATATAGACAGTCTGTATAAACCAGAACTCTACATGGCATGAACTCAAAGGAAACATTTTCAGAGTTCTCCAGTCTGTCCAACAGAATTGAAAAGCACTCTTGGTATTTTGCAAAACATTTTTTCTGCCAAAAGGTTTTTCTCAAGCCCATGTGATCTTGTGAATTACACGAAATTTTGTTTTAAAGGTTGAAAAGAATACCCAAAGATAGAATACTGACCTGCTTCAGTATTTTTTAACCATTCCTGAAATTGTATCTCAACTCTAAGAGTGATTCTTTGGTTGATTTCACATATCTGATAGATAAAAATACAAAAGAAAAAAAAAAAGAAAAAAAAAACCAAACCTCTAAGTACAGAATTAATCTATTGCTTGAGCAGTGATTTCTAGGTGTTATTCTTAAGGTTCTCAAGGAAAGTTCAGTGCAAGATAAATTGTGTCCCTGGAGTTATTTGCATCAGAAATTTGTAGTTATCTGACAATTCCAGATTGAACAAATAACACCACAGACTGTTTCAAGCTGAGCTAAGTTTTGCTGCCTAACAGCTGGATGGAAGCAGATACAACACTGTCCTGACAAAGCACCATTGGCTGCTGAAGAGTCAGTGCTAATTGCAATAATGTGTCTGTGTAAAATATATTTTCTTAGTTACTGGAATATTCAGGCTCCTGAAGATATGTAAATCTGCAATCCTGTAAATCCTGGCAGGAAGATCTTATGAAATAAATTCCTGGCAGACCCAATATCATATAGTTTGAGGATATTGGCAAACACAGTAAATTAATTCTTGGAAGAATTGTTAAACACAGTGGTCTGTGTTTGAAAGAGATGGGGAAGAGTTGGCAGAAGCCGTCGGAAATATTGTTCTTGCTAGGAAATTCATTGATGGACCTGGCAGGAAGGAAAAAGTTCTCATAGCTGTACCATACGTAGATGGCACGTCTAGCTTATTTATGACATGTTTACATCTTTAGAACTGTTTCCTCCACAGTTTTCTGTATTTCCATTAAAGCAAATATGATGGGAGCTGTACTCTAAAATACTGGCAGCACAGAAAAGGTTTATGGATTACATGTTAATTATAGATTTGTAGAAGACTCTAATTCAGAGGAATGAATTCCTGATAGGATAAGCATCTGGGAATGAGTCATTGGCATGATAAAGTTTATTGATTGTTAGCAATATGAGTGTATGGCGGTAAATTTCTGGTTAGACAAACATATATTTCCTGGCAAGGTAAATATATTGAACTGCATTAGGGGTAAGGCAAACTGGAGTTATTCCTAGCAAGGGGATCCAATAGTGAATGTTTTCTGGTAATTGTAGGGGAAAAAAATCAGCATTACTAGTATTCTAGGAAATGGTGTTTTAGTGCTTCACACAGAATCAGCCTTTTCTGCTTTTTAGCCCAAAAAGTAAGGAAAATTCTTTGTATGACAAAAGCTGCAGATTGATAATATATTAAATGTTTTGTGGTGATATAAAATTATCTTCATGAGCTGTAGCTGGATAGATCCAGCTGAATGTTCACAATCTTCATGAATGAAGTCAGTTGGCTTCATGAAGGGGCCTGGGTCATAACAGGCAGACGCTGTGCTTTTCAGCCTAAGGCCACTGCTGCTTCAGCCTTAATTTTTTTAGCTTACTGCTTTTGCCATCGATTCTCATTTCTGCCCTCTGTTGCATTCTGGCAATGGTGAGGATATATAGGCAATATAAATGTTTCAGTGCTGTAAATCGCTTTCCCTAGGAAGGGTAGAACTGTATGTTGAGCGCAAAACTTGGCTGCCTGTTTTGCTGTGCTTTAAAATTCAGCAAATTTAAACTTACCAGGAAGGAAGATTCAAACTCATGTTAACTCTGAACATGATATAACCAATCAAAAACAGTTCTATTTATCATCACAGACAGAAATATAAGACGTGCTGACAAGCACTGGTAGGGAATTGTCCAGTCAGGAAAGCATCATGGTGTTCTTCTGTCATCTGTGAAGCAGCAAAAGCTTTTTACATAATATCCATATTCTTCTTTGGTTTCAGAATGATGTAAATCCATCCAGGAAGCAAATCCGCTTTGTGTCTCTATCAGGACCGTGGAGAGTTCAATTTGGGCTTTATATAGCATGCATTTTTTGCTTCAATTTCTTTATTTTTAAATGACTTGTAAAGGTAAAGAAGCCAATCTTTATTAGCTTCTCCCCTGAATCTGTTCTGTACAACTCTAGGATAGTACTCAAACATCCCACAAGTTTGTAGTCTTGTGAGCCTTCCCAGAGGAAATTGATGACAACAGAGTGGCTGTGATTTTTCATCCTTTTAATAGAGATTTGGAGCATTTAACAGGGTGAATTTATGACATTGTGCTTTTAAACTTCCACAGAGTAGTTAATGAAGGGAGAAGTTTTATCAGGGATTGTCCCCAGATTCTTGTTGATATTGAGAAAGTAGAGCTCAAGTACCATCAATCACCAAGTTAGCACTGATAGAATAGGGTGGAACAGTTCAATATAGCAACTCTGCCTGCTAGCTGCATGTTTCAGTTCCTTTGCCAGTAGTATTCATGTGTTAAAGACTATTAAAATAAAGAATATTATAATGGCTATCTATTGATACGGAAACAAGACATGATGAAATGCATTTTTTTACTTTAGCAACTGAAGGGCAGATCATTAGTTTTGAAAAGGACAAAAAAAAAGTAAAAATAGAAGAAAAAGTCTTTGCGAAAGGCCTTCTACTCTGCAGGCTTTTAGAGGTGTGGTAGGTTTGAACTCGTCAGCTGAGGGGTTACTTCTCTTGTTCCCAGTGTTTTCATTGCAGTCAGGTTTATGGGTTAATGAGGGATGGGATTTTTTTAACATTTCAGCTGCATAAGTTGGTAAGAGCTGTGTATCTAGTTGTGGAAGATGATTACAGCACAGTGGAATGAAGCATCCTGAATTCTGGAAGAGAAAGGTAGGGACTGTTGATTCATTTTGTATTACTAGAATTTTTTTTCTCTTGTTTCCCAGTGTCAGGCATAGACATTCTAGACTTTTAATGTTGCCTACAGCATTATTTTGCTAATTTTAGAAAATCTGCTGAGAACATAATTTAAGCATGTTTTGTACCTGCTCACTTTGGAGAAGAGATGTGACGTGTAATGAATAAGTGCTGTCTGTGTAAGGACATGCAATATATCTCACTTACTGGCTCATGAAAGGGACTCAGTTTTCAGTAGAGGGTGGTTTAAAGGTCCTTCAGCTTTTGGAGTTGTATACTGGCAGAAGGAAATGATAGTTAATAAGCTCCATCTCCTGCTGCTGTATGTTACACCATCTGGTCTGAGTGTTTATGAGCTTCATGTTGTCCAAAAAAAAATTTACATATGAGGCAAAGTAAAAGGCTCCACACTCCTAAAGCTTACTGCATTGTCCCCTCCTGTATTCTTTTGCAGAAATAGGGATTCCTGGTGTGCTTTGTTTGTCTGGTTGTGTTCTAATCATGGTGGCGTTACCATCTCTCAGAGAAAAACGGTGCAATGAGCAGTTCCCTGTGGCTTCCTTGGACTGCAGCCTTCTCCTCTATATAAGGAGGATCTGCAGACTCTAAGGAAAGGAAAAGCTGCGCTTAAGATTCAGTCTCCCTCCAGATATTCTTTCTTGATTTGCCAAGTAATTGGAAGTTTCTCTCCCTGGAATAACTGGGGTGAGGAAGCTGTATGTTTGTGGCTTCATTTAAAATCTCACAGAGGGAATACTTTTTCTTCCCTTCATCAAATCAGAATACATGAGAAAACTGAATGTGCAAAAAGAATCTTTTTCGACAAGGCTGAAATGAATGCTCCCTTCCTAGATCACAACTCTGCTACCAAAGCTTGTAACCTGCTGTCACTGTTCCTGTAACGCTATTTCCAATCTTAGAATATCTGCCATCATCTCTGTGAAGAAATGCCTTCTATGATCAGAACTAGTTTCATTCTCATAAGTAATTCTTTTGATTTGGAATGTGAATATCCAAGAGAGGGGAAAAGTGAGAAAAAAAAAAAATCCCTACTGAGAAATAAACTAAAGAAGGATCACAGTGAATTTGCAGTGCCCTGCTAACAAATCTCATTTAAGGAATGAAAAAAAGCATTCTCCAAATGTTACATAAGCTTAATAATCCACTTGTCAGTGTACAGATACAAATGACAGTACTAATTTCCATTCTCTTCTCTGAATCACCATTTTTCCATGGTGTAAAATGCCAGAAATCATAAAGTTAAAAATCAGAAGGAAAGGGTAACCCAGCAAGTGTAACAGAATTGGAGATACAGCAATCCTTAGAGTAACCTGTGCCAAATTCTGATGAAGTATCTGCAGCAGAGGCTGGAACTTTGAGTTAATACGTTTTGGAGTTCTGTTTGTCAAAGCCTGAAATTCAGTACGTACAATGTTCTTGCTATATTAATAGAGCCTCTTCCTACAAACTTCAAAGTACCTAGGAAGATCTGTTGTTAAGTTAAAAACAAGATATGAACAAACATTAAGACAGTGACAAAGTATCACGGAGCATGGGAACCAGTGAATGGCTCTGCACTTGTCTTGAGAGCTGTATGAACATACATATTCTTCCTGTGTCTTTTATGTCACTCTTTTTGAAACAAAGAAGAGCTGTCATATTTTCTGGACCTAGAAATCTGGTTTGTTTATCTTCATTTATAGAGCAGATACTGAAACAAAATAACATTTCTTCCCAGGGTTTCTCGATAATGTGTCTGTCAGAAGATTTTGTACCTCTCAAAGTAAAGAACTGTCAGGAAGTAGCTCAGTGAGTTGATGACATTGCTGCGTATCTGGATAAGCAGCAGGGTGGGTGTATCCTAACATATTTAGAGCTTGAATTAGTATTTCTTTTTAGAATGAGACTGTCATCGTTTAACCCCAGGTGGTAAGTCAGTTCCCACAGTTGCCTGCTCATCTCCTCTTCCCCACTCCAAGGCAGGATGGGGAGGAGAATCAAGAGTGTAAACCTCATGGGTTGAGATAAAAGCATTTTAGTAACTAAAGTACAGTATAATGCTATAATAATGATTATGATGATAACAATGATAAGGGAAATAACAAGGGAAGAGAATATAAAACTAAAAGCGGAAAGGAAAATAAACAAGAGACAGCAGTGAGGCACAATAGAATTGCTAACCATCTGCTTACCTATACCCAGCCAGACCCAAACAGTGGTTGGTCCCTTCTGGATAATTCCCTCCATTTTATATACTGGGCATGACATGCTGTGGTATGGTTTAGATCAGGTGTCCTGTCTCTGCTTCCTCCTGGCTTCTTGTGCCCCTCCTCACTGGTAGAGCGCGAGAGACTGAGAAGTCCTACATTGGAGTAAGCACTACTGAGCAAGAGCTGAAACATCAGTGTGTTATCAGCATTGTTCTCAGTCTAAAGCCAAAACACAGCGCTGCACCAGCTACTAGGAAGAAAATTAACTATCCCATCCGAAACCAGGGCTCTCAAATCCTTCTGAACTTAGTTCTATAGGTATTTATAGGAAATAAATTGTGAATGTGGTTTTAAATCCAAGGTTCTCCTTTCAAAGTGTCAGTTTTAGTGGATGCTGCTCAGAAATCAGTTTCCTGCTGACTGTCACTCATTAGGAATGCTTTGCAAGTGACTGAAGTAACTTTAGCTCAGATAGAAAAAAAACAGCTGCAAGGAATAAAGTAATGTTTTGACCAGCAGACCAATTCTTTCACCACCACCACCACCGCCATCCCAAGCACCAGTTACATAAGGAAACAGTGAATACTGACTGAGGTTGATATAGTCACTTCCAGCTGTTACCACAGGAAAAATAGTCCGAGGACCTACAAAAGTCACATATCAAAATAGAAACAGTTGCTGTGAAAATCACCAAGAGATTATGAAGCCAATGAATTCAAATGATAATATTAGCACAGTGATTAATGAGACATAAATGTTGAGTTTTGTAAAATTTTTAACAGATTAACTATGCTTTCTTCAGTATTAATGAGCTGGCATTCATAACTGCTATGCAAGTTGGATCTGTAAGAAAGAACCTTGGTGACTGGATTGTCTTAAATATTGTGCTAGGAAACAGGCTATTACACAAGTACTAGGCTCTTTTTTTTCCCATCAATAACTGAACATGGTAGTATCTGAAAAGCTAGATTCAGTGTTGCCATGGGCTTCATCAGTGTAAGGTACTTAGCTTCACACACCATTTTTGAACTGCTAAGAAAAAGCCAATCATATTACCATGCTTTGCAGATGATAGCTATAAAGGAAGCTGTTATTAGCTGAACAGAAGCAGCATCAGGTTATGCTGCCCGTGGGCCAAGTCTTTGAGACTAAAGTGCTAAAAACACCCTTCCTGCATGCCTGGGAGTGGAGCAGAATCTGGGCCTCCCTGCTGTTAGCACTTCCTCAGTACAGAAATGTAATGTGAACTATGTGGAGCTTTCCTTGCAAGGAAGCCAAAGGGGAGGTGCTGTATTTCACTATTCAGCCATTGTTTATATCACTTGACTAGTAAGGCATTTTTCCTGGAATTAACATCGTAGAAAAAAATGAGAATGCAGAATGAATCAGCTTTAAAAACCTAGAGATGCTCTATTCCCCTTTCTGTAGATGGAAAAGAAAAGCCTGTGTAATGTGTTCACGTGAATGTGCTCTCCTGCTGCCCTTTGATCAAGCGGGCAATGGAAGTGGCCTGTTAGAATGGAGGGAATGTAATCAATCCTCATGCTTATAAAAATATGTAGTGTTTGCTATTAGAAAGCTACCACAGAAGGTAAAAAGGAGCGTAATCTTTAAAACTGAAAAAAAATCACTGCAGATTCATGAATGGTTCTGCCGAATTTCTGGTAGTAAATTTGGTTTTAGTTAAGCTGAGGTTAATCTAGTTGTTGGGGTTTGGTTTATTGTTGGTTTGTTTTTTAATTTATT
Organism: Forpus xanthops; assembly: GCA_032466535.1. Taxonomy (NCBI): domain Eukaryota; kingdom Metazoa; phylum Chordata; class Aves; order Psittaciformes; family Psittacidae; genus Forpus; species Forpus xanthops. Next base: position 11,344 of record JASSUY010003946.1, on the reverse strand, counting down.
TGAATTTTAGTTCTCCCACTGAATAGAGAATTGTTTATGCGCTGGATTTGCCACACTCTTTCTTGCTAATTCATGCATAACTTAAGATTACTTCCATTCAAATAAGTGAAGATGCCTTGGTCTGAAAGTGACCTAAGTGAAAGAATAAATGGCCCAATGTGCTTAAATTATGTGATTTATGAGGTTTCATTTAAACTTTCTCACAGTTCACCAGTATTGATGGGTTTGACTTTCTGGTACAACTGTACAGCTCCCATGGACAACAATGTAAGTTGCAAAATATTTGCCAGAAATTCTAAAGGCTCCCTTGCCTCTAAGTATTTTAATAGGATGAAAGTGACTGGCATTAGAAGTACATAAAAACTTGAGTTCCTCTTTGTTTTAAATTACAGAGCAAAGATTGTTCACAGAGGATTTTCTTAACAGTATAATGCATTAAAATGTATCCTAGAAGTAGATTTTGTTTTATATTAAAGTTACAAAACTAGAAATGCAGCTAACATACTGATCATTTATGGGTAGTCCCATTTCTTAATTCATTCAGATTATTAGCAATAATTTTGTTTCCAAGTCTTGAAAATGGAAACTCACTTGTGCTTTCACTGGTTAACTGTACAATTTTGTACTTCTGACGTCATGCAAGAGGTTTTCATGATTTGCTTCCATAGAATTATAGAATCAGCTAGTTTGGAAAAGACCTTTAAATTCATCAATTCCAACCATTTACCCCAGGACTACCAATAAACCATGTCACTAAGAGCCACATCTACATGGTTTGTAAACACTTCAGGAACGGTAACTCCACCACTGCCCTGGGAAGCCTGTTCCAATACCTGAACACCCTCTCTGTGAAGAAATTGTTCCTAATACCCATTCTAAAGCACCCCTGCTACAGCGTGAGTCCATTTCCTCTTGTCTATTGCTCCTTACTTGGGAGAGATCAGCTCCCACCTCATTCACAACTTCCTTTCAGGTAGTTGTAGAAAATTATAAGGTCCCCCTGAGCCTTCTCTTCTTCAGACTAAACAACCTCAGTTCCTTCCTAGTAATTAAAGAAATGAATTACATAGTTTTTATTTTAATAGTAGAAATCAAAGGATTGTATATTGCTCTACATAAAATTAGTTATTCTGTTTGGTGAGGAATTAATTTCACAATTTCTCAATGATGTTTTCCCTTTGTTGTTTCTGTGAGAGTTTTCATATTCTTTACTACGAATGTGTGTCTAAATACAGCAGGGTATGCATGTAGTATTGACATTGTACAAGTTCTGCCTACACTGATTTAAGGTGCAAGTCTTGTAGCTACCCTGTTTAGCCCAGAAAAATGTTCAGAACTGCTTTCTGAGATTTCATTGGACATACGGAGATGCAGAATATTATAGAAAGTGCAGAAGTCTGAAGTGTGTGCACATGCATGCAACTTTGGACTAATTTGGGGTTTTTCTTTGCAATCGTAGTCAATTGCTAAGAGTTTAAATAGATAAATACTTGAAATGCTGTATTGTAGTTGCCCCCAGAGGTATTCCCCTGTGCTGCTTGCCAAATGCATTGGTAATTTCCTCTTGCTGTGTTTTTTTCCCCTCATTCCATCTTTGGGGATTGATTGCAACGTTCGTTTGGCTTTCTGGAAGGAAATACAGAATTTGTGAAGATAAGAGCATGGTATGAAAAAATCCCTGTATTTCAGTTGAGAAAGGAAAAAAGGAAATTATTTGGCTGTTCTTACTGGATAAATCTTCATCTGTGTGAGCATATCTTGGATGACCATCTTGCAAGTTACCTATTGTAAAAATAATGATGACCATATGGTACCTATCTGCATGGCCAGCACTCCTGTTGTGACTGCCATCACAGAAAGTGTATCTTTGTTCCTTTACTTGAGAATCTTTCTGTGAAGATACAGGACGAAATTAATCTTCTATTTCTGCTTATGGAAAGACCATGAAAAACACAGATCTGTTTTTAATACTAATCAGGTCTGGTTTTACTACTGATTCTATATGCAATCAGTCCTTCGACTACAGTAGTGATACTACTGTAAATCACAACATAATCTGTCTTGAGCAACAAAGCAGTACATTACAGATTGTATATTGAGGCATGTATCAATACATAACCTTGAGAAGTGTTTTGTCAAAAGTGTATAATTAGTGGTTTTGGAAAGGAAGTATTTGTAGCATTTATTTGGTTGGTTTTGTTCGCACACAGATCCTCAAAGGATTAATCGAACTGTTGATTCTAGGAATACAGTTCTTCTGGTATCTGTGAGAATTATGTTTATAGATGCATGAGTTTAAGCTGATATTGTAGTAGTGATTAATTAATGTTTGCAGTTGTTGGCTATTGATCTGTAGAGTTTAGGTGTTCTGGGAGAAGGATGTTTGCTTTTAGTCTGTGCTTAGAAAACAAAACTTTTTTCAGACAACTGAAAAAACACGCCTATTGAATTGTCTTTTTGTCCTAGATGCTGTATTTGACTTCTGAAGTTCTCACTGATGTGTGTTCTTAAAGTATCTCTTGGCTTCTCCCCACACTTTTACTCCTTTGATGGTACTATCCAGTGTTAAAGTTTGGCTTGCTTCCCAGGGATGGCACCGGGACACGAGATAAGTGGTAGCTGTGGACAGCAGGCTGGATCACACCTGCCTTCCATATGACTCCAGAGCAGTCATCCAGATGGTGATAAGCTGTGTGTACCTTCACCTTGCCTTCAGCTTAAGATAGGTTTCATTACTTCTACTCACTTAAATGCCACCAGTTTTCTGCGAAGGGTTGCTGTACATGCTCCATGCTGTTCTGGAGCTAGAAGATAGAAGTAGTGTTTCCTTTTCCCTTCATTGTCCTGTAAGATTCCTGTCTGCATTCTCTTCTCAAGTTTATGTTACGCTCTGTAGCTGTTAAATTCATTTTTGGACATGAAAGAAAAAGTCCTTCCAAATAGTCCAGTCTGTTTTCTGCCTTGCTTTTCTGGAAAAGCATTTGAGGACTTCTGGCACGTAAACATTTTATTTCAGTTTTGGGGTATTTTTTCAGCTTCATAGCATTCATTAAAAAAAAGATAATAAAAAATCTCAAACTCTCCAAAGAAATTAGCAGAGGCAGGCAGTGCCTTTTGAAATGGTTGCTTCTGAAAACTGTGTACACTGAGCAAGACGTTCTCTGACAGGAAAAGGTTTTGGAGTTCAGGAGGAAAGGAAGGGGTGGCCTTAGATACCTCAGTGCTATTTACCTCTTTCAGAAATACCAGCAATATTTATTGGAGGAGTGCTGAGGGTGCCTTCAGGAATGTAAAAGCTATTTCAGTACTTTTTAGCTTTGTATTTAGAAACTAACAGAGCAGATGGGTCTGCCTATTGCAGGCTGTTTCTCCAGTTCATGGATTCCTGGAAACCATCTGTGTGTCGTACAGCTGCACAAGACCTCAGCACAAAGTGAGCAGTGTCTGCTTTGGCCAACTTCTCCCTAACATTATCCCCACTCTCCAGTGGAGTATTATTTAGCCTTGAATCCACCCATGTGATGGTTATTGGCAGCATGAAGCTTATGGTTCCTCATGCTTTAATAATTCTCTATCATCTGTGGTATCAGATTTAGGTCAAATAGCCATCATGAGGATTAGAAAACTCTTTCTTTACTCAATATTGGTGTTTCTAGATACACAAGAAAGGCACTTGCCAGTCCTCTATGTGCTACCTTAAATCCCACACCTGAATGTGAGGTACCAGCACAGTGGACATAAACAAGGTGATGCTTTGCTGTAATTTGATGCTCCGATTTAAATATCTTTTGCGATCAATTGAGTGTTCCGACATTTCAGTGTTTTCAAGTTTTTCTCAAGGGTCATTACTAAAAGTAAGGGAGTTACTAAAAGAAATCTCAGTCCTTAAATCGGCTGCAGTAATGGATTTATATAGACTGTCAATTGAGTGGAATAATGTTGCTAGCAAGTATCTATATTTCAGTTTAGTTTTATTATCTTTCTAGAATTATAGAAGAATTATATGCATAAAATACATCTTAATATTAATAAGACCTACTAAAAGAGAAAAAGGGAACATAAAGGTTTTCTTTATTTTGTGTAGATGTTATTAAAATGAATGTCAGAGCTAAATAACAATAAATGCACTAACAGCAGTTAGAGAACAGTCAGTGTTTGATCTGGTTAAATTTCAGCAGCAAACTCTTTAAAAGTGAGGTATGTACCAACTCGGTGTCTTCTCCAACATTCAACACGATTTTACAGTATTTGTATTATATTTTGCAAAAAACTAGCCTCAAAACTTGCTTAGAAACCTGCCTGTTGCCATTTCAGCCAACTAATCAAAAGACAGCTATATTAAACAGGAAAATGCTGGCCAGTATCTCTAAGTTTTCCAGTAGCAGTGCACGAACAAGCTGTTTGTCATTCAGTGTTCTGTTTCTCGCTTGTGCATCCATTCTTTTCTGGCTCTTTATACATTCCTCATTCTGAATTGAAATAAACCAGGGAGATGTGGGAAGGAGACTGCAATGAGAGATGTACATACTCTTCTGAATGCATCTGTTGTGGGCAGAACAATTCAAATGCGTACTTTTTATTAGCCTGGTGAAAGTGTTTCTTTGCTCTGTGTTCACTTTCTTCAGTGCTTCATGGCAACTCACTGTTCATTCTTCTTGGTTTTGTGAGTCATCCTCCCATTCAAATCCATGGAGTCCAAGCCCTTGCTTCTCTCCTTCCCTCTCCACTGGGCCCTCTATCATTAAGAAACATCTGCTCCTAATTCAGTGCTCAGGTCTTAGTAATCAGTCTGGTTTATAAGAGTTCAGTCTAATTAGAGTCAAGTCGAAGAAGATCTTGCTATGTTTTTGAAGAGACGTGATTTAAGCACCTACAAACAAATATGGAGCTTTTTTCACTCAGCCATTTCTGGATGCGCTGTGTGCATCCTTTGCCAGTTCTCCTGATCAGCTGCGCTGTTTATTTCCCATTTGCTCTGTCACTGCTGTGTCTAATATTGGACGCAGTAATAGATGGTGCAGCTCAGGAAATGGTGAAGCAGCTGGTAGGGAAATGAGACAGTACTAAATGGTGAATAATGTGAAAAAAGGAAAATCCACATGTGTCTTGTACTCTGGGGAAGAACTGTTTCTTGTGAAGACTCTGAACTCAGCAGGTTTGCATGGAATTTCAGAGGACAAAAACGTAGAAAAGAGCTATAAGGTCTGTTCAAAACATCAAGCTGTCTGCTAGAGGAAACCTTTGTATGAAAGGATGCTTAACAATTTCCTTTTCTTTAATCTAAAAAAAACAATTCCTCACCTAACTACTATTACCTTGGTTTTTTTTAATATATATATTTATTTTTTTTCCCCATTTAAAATAACTAACACTTACAGGAGGATAATAGGCACTAAATTCTGTACACTACCTAGTCTCTCTAGACTGCAGATTTTGTCACAAAGGGAATTTGTTTTGTGTGTTAAATCAGGATTGTGAAGTTACATGTAGTTACATATAGTTAGTGAGTATACATGTGAACTGTGCTTTTCAGTATGTGAAATAGTTGCTGCTACAGTCCTTCCAGAACATCTAACAGTAGAGCTAAAGTGTGTTTTTATAGAATAAAACCAAACAAATTGAGGCACTTAATGCTCCTTTAGCACTCTTGTTCTTAGGTCCTCAGCAGAATTTGGAGTGACTGCAATCCAAATCCAAATCCAGGTACAGGATAGGGCCCTTTTTTTGCTGTCAAAGCTCCTGTCCCTGTGATGTGTGTCGAAGCACATGAAGGTTATTTAAAACAAAGGTGTATTTCTTCTTTTTTTCCTGGTTAGTTGTGACATTAATGTGTGAATTGATGTCTGTACAGAGACCCTTAGTAGTGTATACATAAATGTCTTCAAACATGGTTTAATACACATTTTTGCTTGAATCTGGTATTTCCTTGGAGTCTCTGTTTTGAGTGCTTTCTCTCATATGTGTCCTTTTTCTGATCATGGCTTAATTACATTTTAAATGCCTTCTGTGTTACTGTCCCCACCACCTCAATTACTTCACCTCCAACTGTGTGAATATTTTAATAAGGAGGCTTATCTGCCTATGGCAAGCTTTCCTTCAGGGCATGGATGAGTTTACAGGGCCACTGTAAACTAATCTGTTAGTGCCCTTTTGGTCTGATTTAGAGTATGCTCATCTGCTGTGCAGGCTCATAAGTTTGACTCTTCCCAAGCATCATTGATCAAGCAGCTTCTCAGAACCAAGGGTTATGGTGAGCTCACAGGCTTTCCATTGCCCGTTGCTGTGGAATACAAGGTATGTTAGCTAGGAAAGAGTTACCAGTCTTCTATTCCACAATCTATTCGTATATCATGTATTCCACAAATCAGATGTCTCAAAGGCAGATGCTGGAAAAATTTAGAAGCAATTTTTATGGGGAATGCTAATACTGTAAATCCTCCTGCATTTTTCATTCTGTTAAGCTCCAAACAAATTATTTCCTTTTATGATTTCCCTTTTCAGGATTTGTCTAACAAAGTTGTTAACAACTTTTAGCTCTGGTTAGTTATTCAGCCTCCCAACCATCTTTAGACACATTAGCAGCAGAAATTTGTGATTTGCTTTAGAAAGAGCAGGTGCCTGCCTGCTAATTTTCAAAGGCAAGCAATCACATTGTAATGCTTACCAGTCATGACTTGTTATTTCCCAGGTATCAATTATATATTGCTGTGTCTGTGTGATGGACAAAAATGCTATGTAGTTAAATCACAGGCTGGAGTTTTCAAAGTCAATGACTGGAATAGCTGCTAAAGTGAGTATTATATACCTAAATAAGCCACTTTGTATTTTAAAACAATTAGAACTTTAAGAAAGGGCAAGGAAATCAGAGGTCTTGAGCAGCAAAAAAAAAAGTGTTCCTACCCACATAAAAATATTTCAGTTATTTCTTCATGTAGTGGCTGTGTTCCTAAATTTTCGATAACATTTTGTACTCACAGCTCTTGTTTGAACTTCATGAAGATGTACAGAGGTTTTGATTTGGTGTTCTTCAGAATTCTTCTCATGCTTAGTTGTATTTGGTGCAGCACAGAAACAGTGGTGGTCTTCTCTCTTGGAGATCTACATCAAATCTTAAGATGGAAAATCTTGTACACATCATATTATATGCTTAGGTACTTTAATATGCCTCCAGTTTCCATCTTTCTTTGGTAACAGTAATGTGCATTTTAGGGTAAAATATATTTTAAGAACCAGTTATTTGACTTTAATAGTAATGGTGCTGTGTAATACTGATAATTACTAGAGTATGTTTTCTGGGGATGTCACCTGAAATGACTCCACCACTTTCATCTGAGATACTCTGACACATCTTGATGGTATAAAACCATGACCCCATTTTGTAGTTGCTGAAATAGAATGTAATAATCTTTATATCATTATTTATAGACATATAATGTTAAATAAATAATATCTGAAGATATTAGAAAATTGAATAAAGGTTTTGGAAGAAAATCATTTAAACAATTGAAAATCAGTGACTGTGATTGCATGTATCAGAAATAAGATACACAAAACCAATTATTTCCATTAAATCATTTTAATATTAAACTGCAGTAGAACTGACCTTTAGGTTTGAACTGCTGTTATTGAAAGCCCTTTGCTACACTTAAACACTTGAAGAAAGAAGGGAGCAGAAGTGGTCAGTTTTTTGAAGACAGTTTAATCTTGCTTTTCCTAATAAGATGGAACATTTGATGACAAATCCCTCAAGAGATTTTTGGGAGAAGAGGGGCTATTTGACTGACAAGCTGTATCCCCAGTTGGCTAATCAAATGGAACAGATGTGCCAAGTTGTCTTTCATATGTTCTCGTTGATGTCAGATTGGCAGCTAGATGTAATTGGATGTGAATGGAAGAGCTTGTGCACATGCACATTCTCTCTTCCTTGTTCCGCTATTAATCCAAAGGGTGTATTTGTTGGTCTAAATGTTATTTAGCAGTTCAATCTAAATTAATGTGTGGCTTCCATACTAGATGTTAATTCATTACGATCATGTAAGATCATGTCCATCTCATGTAAACTTTTTAAAAAGCTGGAAAAAAGAAAAAAAAAAAGGTAAAAATATGTGTAACTCTAATCCTAAATAGAGCAAAGTCAAACTGTTGAGCCCTCCTAAGCTCTAATATTGAGCATCTTGCGGTCTCAATTGATTTTACTTTAGTGGAAAAGGTGATTACACGCTAAAGAGCAATTTTGGAATTTATAGGAAAATTGAATATTTTAACAGTAAAAACAATTTGTGTTTGTGAAATCATAGAATCAAAGTTGGATTTCCACTTTTATTGTTGGGGCATAACCCACTGTGTCTTGAAAGCAGCCTCACACAGGACGGTTCTAGAATGCTTTATGGCACTCTGTGATCCACAGTAGCGGTCTTGCCAACAGGCTTTGCTCTGGAGAAGGACACTGACACTCTTCATTAAGAGCCCCAGGCAACCTGGCCTAGCGTAGCCCTCCTTTGAGCAGGGAGGAGTGCTAGTGATGCCAAAACTCCTCCCAGTTTCAGGTATTTTACGAATTTTTCAAATTCTGTATTTATATACTTGTATATCTTTGTTTATATCTAATATTTCACACACATATATGTGTGTGTATGCAGAAAAAAAGAAAGCCAAAGAAATATAACATTAGGTATAATATTCTGCAAATGTTAGAGGTCCCACCCAGATAACAATAAATGGAAATTTCAGATTTTGGCTGCATTGGACAGACATTTCAGCTGTGGATGTTGGGAGGCATGTCAGATGTGCTTCAGGATTGATCACAGCAAATAGTTCACCCTTTAAGGCCAGGAGTATCTGTTTACAAAGATATTCACTCTTGGTGCTGATATCTGTCATCTCTCACTGGCAGCTTTCTCTGTTTTGATTTCTGTTAGCTATGTTCTGGATTTCTCGCTGATTCACGACAAAAGGAATGGATACATATGCAAATCCAGTTTGATGGGTTGGAGAAGGCCTATTGCTTACATTAAATCTCTTCTTCCTGCTTCACCTTTTTCCAGCCAGGGCCAGCCACGTGCTCGGGGGTAGTGGAACATGGAAGAAGCAGCATCCTCCTTCTCTACACATCATTTGCCCAAATGTCCTGCTTGCTTAGTATTCCTAACCCTTCTGCTTGCAGAGGCTAGAGAGGAAAGTAAAACCTTACTTACTCAATTTTGCAACTTGCTGCTGTGACAGAGTACTTGCAAAAAGCAAAATGCAACATAAACCATTTGCATACAACTTTCTTAGCCCCTGTGGTAAAACCAAAGTGGTCAAACAGAATGCCTCCTGCTTAGCCCTGAAGGTGCTCTGCAAGGCTGGCCGGGGTGAAGTTACAGGCTGCAGGGCTTCCAATGGAGGGTAAGAGCATCATGCTGAGAGCAGCTCACGGGACCTCACACCCTAGGAGAAGCTGTTGTCCTGTTTTTCTTGCTTCTGTGATGGCAGCACAGTGACAGGAGCAAGTGGTCTTTGGGCTCTTGCTCTCAAGGCACTGTTCTCCTGTTCACTCTGTAAACACACAAGGTGATAGTGGTGACTGCCTTGTACATTACCGTTCCTTTAAGGACTTTGCCTCTACATGCTTAGACCACTCTGTGGCACCTGCTCCATTGCCAATTCATCATTTTCATCATTTTTAATAATTCGTCAGTTGGAATGTGCACAAATGACACTTTGTCTGTGCTGCCTTGCAGAAACCTTCCCCTTGCTTGTGCTGCTTTGTATCTGAAATAACACACTCACTGACCATTCACTGAAGCTGGTACAATATGACCAACTACCTGCCTCCAGTTGCTGTCTGCCCCCCATTCATGTCACTTCACAGGAAAATGGGTAGCAGTATCCTTGATACTCTCTGCAGCAGTCTTAAAATTACATTAGAGCTTCATGCTTTTTGGTGGAAGTTAAGGTGAGGAGCTGAGTTACTCTGTGGTCAGCCTGAGTTTCTGTCTATTGGATATCCCATCAGTAAAGGGGAACATTTCTGGTAAATCTCTGTTGATATCAGCTTTCTAGAAGGGTTTCCATCTCCATGAAGACAGACATTTGTAAGATGCTTACTCTGAGAGGGTCATAGGTACCTGAAGCCTAAGTCCTACATTCTTCACTTTGACCCACTGGCTTCATAGAATTCAGTTCTAGATTCACAGAATTGTAAATTAAACCAGATTTTAGACTTCTGGATTTTTATGTGTGTTGCTTGTAACACTGTCAGTGAAATTTATAAAGATACCTGCTTTGTACATTTTATTTTAAAAAGGCTTTGGTGCTTATGTATGTTAAGTCAATGGTTTGACTAGAATTTTAAAAGAGAAACAATTTCATTCTTTTTAGATAAAAAAAGGTATATTTTGAAAATATTTTCTAAGCCAGAATCAAAACTGTTAGAAAAAAAAAAGTTCCTTAAGTTCTGTTAGAAAGTGATACCTGTCATGAAACCTTTAAGACTGATGCTTGAATGAAAGTGATGCTGCTTTAAATGTAACTGCATTCAGAAGCTCCTATCAGGAAAGCATCTCCAAGTTTAATTCAAGTTTGTAGGGATATACGAATAATGTGAAGGTAATTTCACTTTGAAGAATGTTAGTATACAGTTTACACTCTGTTTAATAATCATGTCAATCTTCTCTTCAGTGCTGTAGAGGCTTTGAAACAAGTTAAAACCACACACAACCTTAACTTTGCCTGTTGAAAATTGTAAATGTTTCTGACTAAAAAGCTATCAGTACTCTGCTGTTTCTCACACTGTGATCAATCTTGAGGATTAATTATTTGTTCAGATTTGACTCTTTCAAAGAAGAAGTGCTCTGGATGATTTGATTCATAGTTCTGCATCCTTTGTGAAAGTTTTGTCTTGCTTCTTTTTATATATATATATAAAAAAAACCTGAAGAAAATCTATAGGGTAAGGCTGTGACTATCTTCAGTTTTGAAAAATTAATTACAAGACAAAAGGATCCATCATCTTCTGCTTCCCTGAAGCACATACACAAATGACAACTCTTGTAACTGAAAAATTATTTCAGTACTAAAAAACTTTTAGATTCTTCAAAGAAAATTGTAATGATTTGCTCTTAGAATAGAGTTTTTGGAAACAGAAAATCTTTTCTCTTGAAAAGTCTTCATTTCCCAATAGATTTTTTTGCATATGGAGAATTTAACTGTAATGGAATCATAGAATCATAGAACAGTTAGGGTTAGAAAGGATCTTAAGATCATCTAGTTCCAAGCCCCTTGCTATGGGCAGGGACACCTCCCACTAAACCATGCCACTCAAGGCTATGTCCAACCCGGCCTTGAACACTGCCAGTGATGG